>NC_061159.1:65064737-65222237 GCF_022113875.1 Hydra vulgaris | reverse complement strand
TATATACAAGTAGTATTGCGTACTAAGGTAAGCAATCTGAGGTCATACTAAAATAGCCTGCTGCTGGGGGCTTCAGTACATACATTGACTGACAAATAGCCTGACTCGCAGTGGAGTGCTGCTACATCAACTATGATTTGGGTTGGGGCATCAAGGGTTTGGGTTGGGGCAGCAATCATTTCATTCATCATTCTTCTTTTTTTTTACTTCTTTTTCTAAAAAAGCCATATGGATGAAGGTAAGCAAAAAATGTGAGCATATGCTTATAAAAATACGCTTTAGTAAGTGTGTATATATATATATATATATATATATATATATATATATATATTATATATATATATATATATATATATATATATATATATATATATATATATATATATATATATATGAATATATGGATTTCGGTCTTCTCGTTCTACAGCTGATGTGCTAACAGTAATAACCGATAGGTTTTACCGTGCATTAGATAGAGGTGGAGAGGTTAAGGCTATCGCACTTGACATTTCTAAAGCTTTCGATAAAGTTTGGCACGCTGGTCTTCTCCATAAGCTTTCTTCTTATGGTGTAGCTGGTAACATCTTTAAGATTATTGAGTCCTTTCTTTCCAATCGTAGTATAAAAGTTGTCCTCGATGGACAACACTCTTCTTCACATCCTGTAACTTCAGGGGTTCCTCAAGGTTCAATCCTTGGCCCTATACTTTTTTTAATTTACATTAACGATCTTCCAGATTTTCTCACATCTAAGGTGGCATTATTCGCTGACGACACTACCATTTATTCTTGTCATGATAAGAAGCCTACACTCTCTGATTGCTTGGAGGGGGTATCTGAGCTTGAAAAGGATCTCACTTCTGCTACAGCATGGGGCTTACAGTGGCTGGTAAACTTTAATTCAGATAAAACTCAATTTTATTGGGCCAATCGTTATCGTAATAATTTAGATCTTCCTATATTTATGAATGGTAATGTACTAGATGAGTCATCTACCATTCATCTTCTAGGATTAACTCTTACTTCTAATCTTTCTTTTAAACTGTATATCAAATCCATTGCAAAATTAGCATCTGCTAAGGTTGCATCTCTTTATCGAGCTCGACACTTTCTTACTCCAGATTCTATTCTCTATCTCTATAAATCTCAAATCCGTCCCTGTATGGAATACTATTGCCACATCTGGGGTGGATCTTCTAATGATGCTCTTTCTCTTTTAGACAAGGTGCAAAAACGAATTGTAAACATAGTTGGACCTGCTCTGGCAGCCAATCTCCAACCTTTGTCACATCGTCGTAATGTTGCTTCTCTTTCTCTTTTCTACAAATACTATAATGGGCACTGCTCTAAAGAGCTAGCGTCCCTTGTGCCATCTACTAAAATTCATTCTCGTGTTACTCGCCATTCAATTAAGTCTCATCCTTTTTCTGTGACTGTTCCTAAGTGCTTTAAAAACTCTTATTCTTCTAGTTTTTTTCCTCGAACATCAGTTCTTTGGAATTTGCTTCCTTCATCTTGCTTTCCTGATTCATATAATTTGCAATCTTTTAAGTCATCAGTCAATCGTCATCTTGCTCTACAGATTTAGTCTTTTCTCTTCCAGTAACTTCCAACTCTTATAGTGGTTGCTTGCAGCCTTGTTGGAAGTGAAGATGTTAAAAAAAAAAAAAATATATATATATATATATATATATATATATATATATATATATATATATATTATTCTTGATTTGAATTTATTATAAATCTAAAATTTCAATTAAAAGTGTATATATATATATATATATATATATATATATATATATATATATATATATATATATATATATATATATATATATATATATATATATATATATATATATATTTATATATATATATATATATATATATATATATATATATATATATATATATATATATATATATATATATATATAAATATATATATATATATATACATATATATATATATATATATATATATATATATATATATGTATATATATATATATATATATATATATATATATATATATATATATATATATATATATATATATATATATATCAGGGCTTGTGACGAATAAAATCGTCAAGCGTGTTATATCGCGCTTGTAAAATTAAAATATGTTTTCATCGAGCGTGATTATGTGCGCTCAACATCAACGAGCGCGATCATGAAAATTGCTGAAGAAGATCTTTTTTTATTTGTTACATCATTCTTTCGTCGACAAATGTTATAATTAGTATCACACTCATGAATTAACACTCTTGTATATTGTCAGATCGGGATTTTTTTTATAATTATTTATGTTATAAAAAAAAATATATCAAATAAAAACGCAACTTCTTGTTGATTTAGTATTGAAGTATAATTTAGTGACTTTGTTACAATTTAGTGCCTTTTTTTGTTTCGTAGTTTTGATATATGTATTTAAAAATAGTTTTTATATTTCTTGATATTTTTTATTCAAATTAATGTATTTCTAAAATTTCATTTTTTAAATTACGATTTTTTTGTTTAAAAAAAATAACACAAGAAAGTTTGAAAATCTTTTTTTTTTAAACTATTTATTATAGGTTAAATAACAGATTTTCCCCTCAACTGTTGTCATTGGTGTTTCCTCTTCTACATTTTCGAAACTGAATGCAGCTAATTCGTCACTCATATCTGGTAACTTCAGTTCTAAAGCCTATTACCTCTTGAACTTTCCATTTAATAAATGTTGACAGCATTACTTTGTTTCCTTTTGGAATTTCATTGATTGCGGACATTCTAAACAACAGAATAGTTTTAAATTTGAGTTGAAATAAATAATAGTTAATAAAAAACTTATACTATAAACAAAAACTTATTTAAAAAATTACTGAATCATTATTATTTATTTTTATTATGAATGATGTATGGAATATTACAAACAATAAATCAAATAAATCTTACTTGATGTTTTCACAAGATTAAAAATATTCTGCAGTTTCAATTTTCTTATAATGATTTACTAATTTTTTATTATTTTATTTTTGCATTTTTGTATTTGCATTGAATTTCTACATGCACATTCCATCAATGAAATTAGTGGTATTAACGACCTCAAACTGCTCATTCATTAGGTTAGTGCAAAAAAGAACGACGTAGTGCTTTTTTTATTTTATATTATATTAGTGCTTCGATAATATAAAATCTTTATTAAAAAATCTTTTTTTCATATTTTATGAAAATAAAAAAAAAGTTATTATTTGTTTTGCCCCGAACTCTTAGACGAGCGTTATTTTATACGCTCGTTTTAAGCTGAATGAGCGTTGTTTATCGCGCCTGGAACATTTCAAAATACCATTTACGGGCGCGTTTCACGAGCGGAGCGCGGTCGCGCTCGATTCATCACAAGCCCTGATATATACTTATAATTGAAATTTTAGATTTATAATAAATTTAAATCAAGAATAATATATATATATATATATATATATATATATATATATATATATATATATATATATATATATATATATATATATATATATATATTTAATTATATATAAATATATATATATATATATATATATATATATATATATATATGTATATATATATATATATATATATATATATATATATATATATATATATATATATATATATATATATATATATATATATATATATATACTTATAATTGAAATTTTAGATTTATCATAAATTCAAATCAAGAATAAGGAAATATGAGTGAAATTCAAATTCAGCAGAATCATACTAGACTTACAGTAGACAGAAATGATAATTCTATACCATTTTATTATATGTTAGTTACTCTTGGAATATGGAGACCCAAACATTCCCATATGGTATTCAAATTGTATTTTTATTTTTCTTATGTAATATTAGCTGTTGTTTTAATTTTATTGGTTTTACTGAGTATCACAAAAGGACATTTTAACACTGGTATGTTTGTTAATGGTATTTCAACGATGATTAATTTATGCTCTTCGTTTTTTTTTTGTCGTTGGTATTTCAACACTGGTCATTATGATGAACTTTTAAAACATTTTCACTCAAGTTTTCCGATGAAGTATAAATTTCTTTGTCAGTGCTACAGTTGTTTTACGTTTATTTTGTGGGTGCTTATTTTTCCTTTTTATTTTATACATTGGATTTCATTTTTCATTCGATTATATGAAAAAATTATTTGTGGTGTTGCTCTTTTTTTTGTTATGGGATGGTGGGCTTGTTGGATAAGTTTATATGTTTTTGTTTGTCATCTATTTAAAATTAAAATTGAAAATTTTCACATGGAAATGCTCAACGCATTTAATTATTCTGAACGAACATCTAAAACGGAAGAAGCTTGCGTTTTACGGTTGTTGCATCAATTTGATAGTCTAGATAAATGGCTTCGAAGTACACAAGATTGTTTCTCTAAAATCATATCATTATCTATGGTTTGTCATTTGATGAATTTGTTTGTTTTTAGTACAGCCTATATGTGTAATGATTTAGGGAAGGATTTTGATTCATGGAAGTATTACGGCCATGTTGCTTTTGATGTGTTTAGTATTTTTTCCAAACTTGTTCCTGCCGCTTATGTGTGTCAAAATCTACATAAAGTTATAGTTGGTGCTGGAGAACATTGCTATCCAGACATATACACTGGTGAAGTTCTTCGTGAAAGACTCTTGTTTTATCAGCATATAGTTTTAAGAGAACAAGATATGGGTCTATATATATTAGGTGTAAAAATCACATCGAAGTTTACTGTTGGATTGTTTGCTACAGTGACCACAGTTTTTTTAACTTTTATAAAGTATGCTATCCCATATCTTAAAAGCTACTTACGGCCTTGGAATTTATAAATTCATTATGTGAACTTTTTTACTTTTTTAATTATATTTTTATTAGGTATATTGGGTAACCTTTAAGTTATTTATATATAATAGTTTATAATTATCTAGTTGGATTTGTATTAAAAACTTGATTTTATTACTTTTTTTACATATTTTTTTTAGATGTTTGTTTTTCTTTTTTGTGTTTCTATTTTTTTTTTTTTTGATAAAATGTTTTTAAATTTATATACATTTTAGAGTTTTCTATTTAAAAAATTATTTTTTTATTTATACTAATGTTTAAATAAAGTATTTAATTGAAAAAATAAAAAAATAAAATGATTTTTTTTTCTTTGCTTACAATACATAACCCATATTTGTTTTATCACCTATATCTTTCCCATCACCTATATCACCTTTTAAATACACTTTTTATCAAACAAAGTTGGATAATATATTACCTTGGTCACACTTGGTCTGCATTCATGGTTAACTAACACTTATTTTTCTGCCTAAATGTTAAGCCAATAAAATTACCACACATGACTTTTTATAATCCACATTTAGAGTTTACATCAACAATATAAAACTTATATTTTTAAAGAGATAAAAAAAAATTGAAGGTATGCAATGCTATGTCATCCACATTTATCATTCGAAAGATATGTGCTTAAATTTCATACTTTTTTTTATTTAGTAATTCATAAAAAAAATGCTTTTTTATTATAAATTGGTTTACTTGATGATTTAAGTAAAATCTCTCCATTTTAAAAAATGGAGAGATTTTACTTAAATCATCAAGTAAACCAATTTATCCCAAAGGTTCCCGACTAGCAGACTGTTAATGATTGGCAGAAATTTTTATGTTAAAAAAAGAAAAAAATGATTTTTTAATCTAATTAATAGGGTCATTTTTTGTAAGGGTTCTTATGCTTGAGTTTTTGTTTACATTTTAATATATTTTTACATTTTTATCTAGTGACCAAGTGTCTGGAACATAAGAAAAAAATATTGAAAAATAAAAGAACTGGACAATACTGCAATGACTATAGTACTGCAGAATACTAGTGATTACTGCAATAAATTTTGGTTGAGCCAGGCGTCTATATATATTTTTTTGTTGCACGTTCTTTGTATAGCTTAACTCCTAAATAAATCGGGTCATGCTAAAATCGGATAAGTCACAAAAATTGAAAATTGAGTTAACAATGGTTTTCATGTTTCAATAGTAGGTTTTAACTGTTTATGATAAAATCAGACATGCCAGACTCTTGGTTACCCTGTAACTGGAATCAGTTGTAGAGCTGTTCATGCTAGAAGGAGTTAAGTCATTGACTTTGAAGGAGTTAAGTCATTTTAGCATAAAAAATCATCTTATGTCGTCTGTAGATGTAACTACGCAATTGACTGCAACAGATAACTGTTTTTGTTTTTATTTATTTTACTGATTTGTATAGGTTGACCTAAATAGGAATTAACTTTATATCTTTTGTTTTTAGTCTTATGTTGTTGTACTGCTATACAGTACCTAAAAACCTAAATTAACCTAAATTAGAATTAAGTTTATGTTTAACTTTATGTCTTGTGTTCTTATTCTTGTGTTTATTGTACTATATATAGCTTAACCTAAATAGGAATTAACTTTAAGTTTTGTTTTCTTAGTATTATGTTATATCATAAATAAGTTTGAAATATGGAAATAAATTCAGATGAAAGTGATGGGGTTTTTGAGAAAAATTCAGCAAAGAAAAAGAAAACCAGATCAAAGTCTTTGGAAGAGAAACATTGTAAAGGTTTCTAGAATAAAAGGTGAAGATTGTGTTAACTACCAAGGAAATACTGTACCTCAAAAGTGTACTGGCTTTCCCTGCAGGTACGTTATTTTGTATTCAATATTAGTGAGTAGTTTTACAATTTTACAATTTCATTTGTAGGTAAAAAATTTTACACAGTATAAAATAATCTTTTGTTTTTTCAGCTGCAAGAGAAACAACTGTCTTGAGACTATTAATGAAGAGGATCAAATGGATATATTAAACCATTTCCATGCCTTCAACACTAAAGATAAGCAAGATTTTTTCCTACAATCCTTGATTGATTCTCAAGAAGTAAACCAGAGACGACCCAAAAAGGATGACAGTTCTAAAAAAAAAAGTGTTGCCTTTAAGTATCATGTTATGGTGGGTTCTGATCAAATGCCGGTTTGTTTTAAAGCTTTTTTAAGTTTACATGCAGTTACTAAAAAACAAGTTGAAAGATTGCGAGCTTTGAAAATGATTGCGAAAAGCCCAGTTGATAATAGAGGACGTCATATAAAGCAAGTATTGTCTGAAGAAATCAAACTTTTTATCAGACAGCATATTGAAAGCTTTCCAACTAAAGAAAGCCACTATCTTGGAAAGCCTATATGCTATCTAGGTGCCACATTAAATGTTAAAACTATGTATAGGCTGTTTAAAGAAAAATACTTTTCAATAAAAGTTGGAGGAACAAAGTATTTCAACTACTTTAAAGAAAACTATAGTTTTTCCTTTGGAAGGTCACAAGTTGACATATGCTGCACTTGCGAGGAACTTAATATGAAATTAAGGAGTCCTCGTCTCAACGAGGCAGCAAAAAGGTGTGCTCAATCTGAACTTGATGTTCATAAATGCAAATCAAAAAAGTTTTATGATCGAATCCAAAAAGACGTCAATGACAAGGACAATAGGCAAATTTTATCATTGTGTTTTGACTTTATGCAGAACATACAGATCCCAAAAATACCAGTACAAGAAACCTTCTATCTGAGACAACTTTCAGTTAATGTTTTTTGTATTCATAACAATAAAAGTAACAAAGCACAGATTTTTGTTTACCACCAAGGTACAGCAGGCAAGGGTCCAGATGTAGTGTGTTCCCTTCTATTTAACTCCTTAATGAAAGTAGAGCAGCAGTTTACTGAACTCCACTTATTCTCAGATAATTGTTTGGGCCAAAATAAAAATCATTCATTATCTAGGCTACTCTTAGCTATGACTGATTTAAAGAAATTTGAAAAGGTTGAGCAATTCTACCCAATAAGAGGGCACTCCTTTCTACCATGTGATAGGGATTTTAGCATAATAAAGCGAGAACTAAACCGACATGATAGACCAAGTATGTGAACTTATTACGGTATTCTCCAAAAATGATAAATTTATAGTACAAAAAGTTCAATCTTCAGAAATTTTAGACTTCAAGGCATGGTGGCCGCAGTTTTATAAAAAAAGTTGTGTTTCTGATGAAACTAAAGGTAAGCAAGTTAAAAAGAACAAAAAGCAGTACTTTTCAATAAGCAAGTTCATGCACTGCACATATGATATAAAATTTCCCTCTAAGGTTATTGGACAATCTTTCATAGATTCTATAATAAATCACAGCTTTTCTTTTAGAGCAACAGGTTGCCCAAACTTATGTTTTCCATGTAAAAAAGCTTACCTGCAGGAAAAGTATCAATAAAGATTGAAAAAATGGCAGACATAAAAAAATTACAACCCTATATTCCAGTGGAGTTTGAAGACTTTTATGCTAAAATTTATATGTGGCCTACAACCAAAAAAGTTGAAGTTGAAAACGATGACTAAGTTGTCATTGCTTAATTGCTTATCTCAGACTAATAAGATTTATTTGAATATAGTATATATTTATAAAATGAGTTTCTTATAAATTAGAGTATATGCAAATATTGATTTCATTGTGTTTTTAGTAAATAACATTGTTTTTAAACACATTTATATGTTTTTTTATTCAAGTTATGCTAAAAGGAGATGTCAAACAACTTAAATGATTTTTTTTCATATGAAAGCATTGTAAATGTCATAATTCAAGTATGTACCATGGGTCATTGTCCCATAATAACTGGGGTAATAAAGAGTTCATTTACAAAAAATTGCATCTTATTGGTCAAAAATGAAGATAATGCAAAGTTTTATTTAGTTTTCTCAAAACTATGTGTTGTTGACTAATCCTCTTTTAGCATGAGCCAATTCAAATATTTAAATAATTATAAAATTTGAATAAACTAAATATTTTAGAAAATTTTATTGTTGTGTACTAATTCTTATCATGCAAAAAAGGATTGGTAAAAAAACTAGGTTAGGAAAATTCAAAAGTATCACATTTGCCTATTTTTCAAAATTCTTATTTCTTCAATATAAATTGCATAAAAATGTTGTTAATACATTTAAAAATTTCAGATTTTTCTTGTTTTTAACTTCTGATCAAAATATAGACATAGATCTGTTCTCCCCCATCCCCACCCCCACATTTTCTTTATGATTAGTTTTGATTTTTTTTTTAAATGGTCAGAATTTTTCAAAAAGTTCTATTTGACTTTTATTATTTTTAAATTGATTTTTTTTTCAATGGAAGTCAATGTTAAAAAAAAAAATTATAACAAGAGAATTAACAAAAAATATAAAATCATATAGGTTATTAAATTTTAGTTATGTATAAAACTTTTTACTGTTCATTTGTTTATTAGTTTATTTTATTTCTTTTTTGTTGTTTTTATTTTTAAATTAACATTATTTATCGGTTGTATTAAAGTTCATTTTTTTCCAAAGTTGCTTTATACAAGTTTTATACAAAAAATTGCTTTATACAAAAAATTTTTGTAATCATCTTAAAAACTAATCCAGGAAAAAAATGAGTTTAAAATGGTTTTCATTTTATAATTTATTTTATTTTTATATATCTATTTAAAATAAATTTTGAAAAAAAAAGCTTTTTTTTTTTTTTTTTTTTTTTTTAATTTAATTCACCTCCTCAAGGCCGAGAAGGCCACTACAGACGAGGAGGCTACTTATTTGTGGTTATAACCCTCTCTCAACTCTATAACTCCGAAACACAAACCTTGATGAACAAGGCCGCTGCGCGGAGAAACGAGTTGAGCGCGGTACTACCAGGGATGTGGTGGGGGTTGAACTCGGAACCACTCGTTTATGAAGCGAGCGCTCTACCACTACACCACTACCGCATTTAATTTTCAGTCTTTCTAATTAAAAAGCCAAATAGAATATATTGCATTTTAAAAAATATACAAAAACACTGCAGAAAATTAAAAAAAACAAAAAAAAAAAAAAGAAGAAGACTAACATTAAAATTCAAATAATTCTAATAAAGACATTGAGATATTGTTTTTTTAAGTGAACCATTTGACGTTAATGTTAATTCATTGTTTTGCAATGATTTACATTTAAACAACCTTCATAGTTGAATATGCTTTCTGTAATGACATCATAATGAATTTAAGACAATGAATACTTCAAGAGGAAAGGAGTTTTATAAATGAATATGGTTTGGAATTTATGCAGTCATAAAAGATAATGTAAAAATTATTAAGTAATGGATAACTTATAATAGTCATTTGCAACATGTTTGAAAATGGGAATATACTTATGTAAGAAATGTAAGAAATGTAAGTCCTACTTACTTTAGGAGATGCGCATATACAATATCAAATAATTATAAACTATACATTTTGTTGATGGATTATTTAAATTTTGTTTTGAAAATAAAAATGTTTTACTTTCATTAATACTGCAGGATTTAATGCAAACCTTCAGTATTTTTAGTTATTTTTGGTCAAGAAAATAATTATTTTGTTAATTAGTTTTTCTCATTTTTTAAAATTGCTGTAATGATATAGTTTTTAATTAATTTTAAATGAATAACTTCACACATGATTACTCTCAGATGTCAAATGAAAGCCACTAAATTTTTAGTTTTTTCCTCCACTCTCCTTTTTTGGACCATTTCCCACCTTATTTGGACCATTTCCCACCTGTTTATTATTTGTAGTTTTTTTTTATTTTGCTTCCTTTCCAAAAATGCTTTAATATCAATCAATATGTATACATTTGTTTTATTTTAAAAGTGCTGTATAAATATTGTTGATAAAATATATATATATATATATATATATATATATATTATATATATATATATATATATATATATATATATATATATATATATATATATATATATATATATATTATTACCATCTATTTATTTGGTGCCTGAAAATATTTATTTTTTTAAAATAATTTTTGCTTTTTAATTCTTTGAATACTTATATATAATATTTTTAATTAAGTTCATATTTAATTATTTATATAATTTCTTTTTGAATTGAAATCATGAAAAAGTTATTTGTTGAGCGTTAAAAGTTTAAAGACAATGGGTGAAGCATTATGACTGACCTATCACTGCTACGTAAGTTTTCTACTTTTTGCTTGTTTCTTGTTTTTATTTTTCCTTATTTTATATATTTTGCATATTTTCCACATTCTAAATGACAAGCTAAACAAGTTTTTATATTTATTCGTCCATGGCATTAAAATTTTAAAAAATGTTTTAGATAAGGTTCAATAAATAATAAACTAAATAAATAATAAGCTGAAAAACAAAACATTAACCTAAATAATGATAAAAAAAAAATTAACCTAAATTAACTAAATTAACCCAGTTTACTGCTATATATTCTTTTTTTTCCAGACATTTGATGATTTATTTCTTTTTATATTTTTTGGCTACTTTAAACCTTCTCAAGAGACTTGTGTGGATGCATACCTTATATGACCACACTTTTAATCTTTTGTTTTATATGTCCACACATTTTATTTTGACAACTTGGCCCAAGCACCTTGCATGTTTTAGTTAGTACGTTGAAAAATTGTGCTAAATAAACACACATGCAATTATAAACTTAAATTAAAAATATAAAAATATTAGTATTAACTGGATAGAAAAATAAAAACTTATAACTAAACTTAAACTAAAAATAATGAAATCTATGAATAAAATTAAAAAAATAAAAATCTATGAATATGAATAATAAAACAAATAAAAATAAAAAATATAACAGAAAAATTAAACCAGAAAAAATAAAAGCATAAAATTAATAAATATTTTTATTTTAATTTAAAAGTAATTTAATTTTATTTTTTAAAAAGTAATTTAATTTTAATTTAAAAGTAATTTAATTTTAATTTAAAAGTAATTTAATTTTAATTTTTCAGTACAAAGAATTTAGAAATATTGTTTAAAAGTTATTTAATTCAAGTTTAATTATTTATTAATTAAAAACTTAATTAGTTATCCATTACAGTTGCGCCTCATGAATGACACAGTTATTCAACCAAAGCGCTACATCAACGTGGTAATGCAGAAAAAATTATTAGCTTGAAACTATTATTTAAAATAATTTTAAATTAAATTGGTTAAGTCTGAACTATTAATTTAGACGCTTTTAAATTGAAAAATATATTAGTTTTATGCTTTTATTTTCTCTGGTTTATCCTTTATTTATTTTATTATTCGTTAAAGGGGTCCTAAACGGCCGACATGTTGTGTTCATATTAAAGAGAATGATAAAAATAAATATTTGGGGTAAATTTTTTTGATTAAAACAAAAGAATGCATTTATGGTATGCATTTGTACCAAGAAAAAGTAACTTTTATTTTAGTCTAAGCTTTCTCTGTTTTGTTGTAGGCCGAAAAGTTAGTATAATGTACGCCACATTCTACAGACTTGATGATTTATTTAAGCATGTTTAATTTCTAAGAGTTTCAGTACATGGTGTCATTGATTTTTTTTGTAAAAGATTAAGTAAACAAACAAAAATATCAATAATGTCATGTACTGAAACTCTTAGTAATAAAACACACTTGATTAAATTATCTGTAGATTGCAGCTTTTTGAAAAAGATTTTTTGTGTAAAAAATCGATTATTTAAACAAACAAAAAAATCAATGATGTCATGTATTGAAACTCTTAGGAATAAAAGCACTTGAATAAATTATCAACTCGGTAGATGCAGCATACATTATGCTGACTTTTTGGCCTACAACAAAACAGAGAATGTGAGCTTTGGGCAAAATAAAAAAGTTTTTCTTGGTATGCATTTATTCTTTTGTTTTAATCAAAAATATTTAGCCCAATCATATTTTTTTTATCATTCTTCTTATGAACACAATGTATCTTGGAGGTTTGGGATCCCTTTAATTCGTTTCTCTTTTCAGTTTATGGTCGCCTTATTTTTATTTTCATTTTAAATTTGAATAATAAATAATAAAATTGATGTAATTTTTTTGTGGGGTTTCTGGAAATTCGACAAGTTGTTGACAAGGGGGAGAGAGAGAGGGAAAAATTTCAAAAAAATTGTTGACTTAATTAATGGACAGCCCCTAGCTAACCGGACACAGAGCAAACTCCAAACATTTATATATTTATACTTATGTCAAATAAGAATATTTTCCAATAAATTGCCCCTCAATTTGAGTTAAATTGTATCAATAAAGCGAAAAGAAAGAGTGTAGCCATTTGGTTTAATATATAAAGTAAAGAAAAAGTTCTTTGTATATCTTAGGTTTTTAATATAAACAATATATTTAGGCTAAATAAACCTATCTATTTTTTGAATTTTAGCAAAAGAGAGCAAAAGAAGTCTGTACAAACTAATCAAACCCTAATACCATAATAAGGAATAAATTTCTGCAGTTTCGATTAAGGAACTAAAGTGTTCTAAATATATATAAATATGTCTTAAATAGAATAAAATGGTGCATTGAAAAATCTGAATTTATTTCCAATAGCAGTGCCATCTAATAAATTAAATTGTGGTTAAAAGTATAGTAAGTTGTCTGTTTGTGTTAATCAAATTCTAAAAGTTTTAAACTATTCCTTGGCTATTGTAAGAATTGGCTACTCTCCTTAGATTTATTTTTGAGTTGATTTGAATGGCAAGTTAATGCTAAAATATAAGTATAAGTTAATGCTTAAGTATACTTCAATTTTCTTTGTTGATACTTTTTTAGTTATTTCATGTTTTTATTTTTTGATAATTTTTTTTTTTTTTAACATCTTCACTTCAAACAAGGCTGGAAGCAACCACTATAAGAGTTGGAAGTTACTGGAAGAGAAAAGACTAAATCTGTAGAGCAAGATAACGATTGACTGATGACTTAAAAGATTGCAAATTATATGAATCAGGAAAGCAAGATGAAGGAAGCGAATTCCAAAGAACTGATGTTCGAGGAAAAAAACTAGAAGAATAAGAGTTTTTGAAGCACTTAGGAACAGTCACAGAAAAAGGATGAGACTTAATTGAATGGCGAGTAACACGAGAATGAATTTTAGTAGATGGCACAAGGGACGCTAGCTCTTTAGAGCAGTGCCCATTATAGTATTTGTAGAAAAGAGAAAGAGAAGCAACATTACGACGATGTGACAAAGGTTGGAGATTGGCTGCCAGAGCAGGTCCAACTATGTTTACAATTCGTTTTTGCACCTTGTCTAAAAGAGAAAGAGCATCATTAGAAGATCCACCCCAGATGTGACAATAGTATTCCATACAGAGATGGATTTGAGATTTATAGAGATAGAGAATAGAATCTGGAGTAAGAAAGTGTCGAGCTCGATAAAGAGATGCAACCTTAGCAGATGCTAATTTTGCAATGGATTTGATATACGGTTTAAAAGAAAGATCAGAAGTAAGAGTTAATCCTAGAAGATGAATGGTAGATGACTCATCTAGTACATTACCATTCATAAATATAGGAAGATCTAAATTATTACGATAACGATTGGCCAAATAAAATTGAGTTTTATCTAAATTAAAGTTCACCAGCCACTGTGAGCCCCATGCTGTAGCAGAAGTGAGGTCCTTTTCAAGCTCAGATACCCCCTCCAAGCAATCAGAGAGTGTAGACTTCTTATCATGACAAGAGTAAATGGTAGTGTCGTCAGCGAATAATGCCACCTTAGATGTGAGAATATCTGGAAGATCGTTAATGTAAATTAAAGAGTATAGGGCCAAAGATTGAACCTTGAGGAACCCCTGAAGTTACAGGATGTGAAGAAGAGTGTTGTCCATCGAGGACAACTTTTATACTACGATTATAAAAAGAAAGGACTCAATAATCTTAAAGATGTTACCAGCTACCCCATAAGAAGAAAGCTTATGGAGAAGACCAGCATGCCAAACTTTATCAAAAGCTTTAGAAATGTCAAGTGCGATAGCCTTAACCTCTCCACCTCTATCTAATGCACGGTAAAACCTATCGGTTATTACTGTTAGCACATCAGCTGTAGAACGAGAAGACCGAAATCCATATTGATGATCAGAAAGTAAGTTATTTGATTCAAGATGAGAGATTAAGTGTTTGTTGATTAAAGATTCAAAAACCTTGCTTATGACAGGAAGAAGACTAATGGGACGGTAGTTAGATGAATCAGATCGCTCTCCAGAATTTTTGAAAATAGGGATAACAGATGCTGCTTTCCAGCATGATGGAAAACAAGACTCTGATAAGCACTTGTTAAATAGTTTAGAAAGTATGGATGAAAGCTCCGGAGAACACCTCTGCAAGACTAAAACAGGAATGTTGTCAGGACCACAAGCTGTTGAAGAGTCTAAGCAGGAAATAACTTTAGATACAGAAGCTGAAGTGATGCGAATGTCAAGCAAGGGATCAACCTGTTTGATGGCTATGTCAGGTAAAACGCAACTAGTGGAATCAAGAGATGATATTGATGAAAAGTTCATAGCAAACAATTCAGCTTTGTCTTTAGGTGCGGTGACAAAGTCTGAACCATACAAGAGAGAAGGAATAACAGATTTGCCCTTATTATTGATACTGTTAAAGATTCTCCAGAAGTCTCGAGAGCCTAATTTTTGTGATGAGATACGAGATTTAATGACCTGGGAATAGCGAGCTTTCGCGTCAGACAAAACCTTTTTACAATGGTTTCTGGCGATAGTGAACAGATGTCTGTTTTCTGGAGAATTGTTTTGCTGATAGATATGGAAGTAACCGTTTCGATTAGAAATTGCTGCAGCGCAATGTGAGGAAAACCAAGGAGAAGAGTGAGGATCTGGAATCGTCGAGAGGGAATAAAAGATTCCATGCCAGCCTGAATCCACAAAGTTATGTAAGAAGCACGTTTGTCAGCAGGAAGACGAAAGATTTCTACCCAAGGGCCATCACGAAGAAAATCACGGAAAGAGTCCCAGTCAGCTTTAAGGTAGTTGTATGTGGTACAATGATAGGGGGATTCGGATGAAGTAGAAGAATTTGATAATAGTTTTAGAGAGATCAAACCGTGATCAGAAGTACCTAAGGGTGAATGTGGAGAAATTGAGCACTGACTAGGATCCAAAACAAGACATAAGTCGAGTAGAGAAGGTAAATGATTAGGGTTGTCTGGAAAACGAGTTGAAAAGTTGACTATTTGAGTTAGAGATTGAGAAAGGCAAAAGTTGAGGGCTTTAACGCCAGCAGAGCCACTGACACTAGAGCCAAGCCAATCGGTGTGATGGGCATTAAAGTCACCAACAACGACGATATTGGCCGATGGATAAAGAGAGAGGGCTTGGTCAATTTGATCAGAAATAACATCAAGAATAGTGCAATCTTGGGATGAAGAAGAGCGATATAGAGCAAAGAGAAAGGCGATAGAGTGAAGTTGTGCTAAACGAAAGCACATAAATGAATAGTCTGTAGATTCAAACCTAGTTTCACTACAAATGAAAAACTCGCACCCCTTCCTCATCTATTAGGCTGGCGCAGATGTATTTTTAATACATTGTTTCCAGTTTAGGATGTTGAACGCTGGATCTTCTTGACTCAAAGCGTGGGTATTGCTTGTGTCTCTATTTTTACGACTGGGCAGCTCATTCTATTATCTCCTAATGAGGGTACAGCTCTAAAACTCAGTTTTATGGTTCTGAGGCCGGCTGGTAGTCAGGTTTCCCGAACTCTGTGGTAGCTCTCAGAGAGGCTGATTCCATCAACAGCCGAAAAATATCAGAGTACTAACAGTGCCATGTTGCGCATGGATGGTGTCCCTGTTTGTACTTTTGGTGTGCATTGCAGAGGCCACATTTGGAGCCCTTTGTTACGGCTTAGGGTTTATTAATAGTAATGAGGCTATTGCTTAGTTGTTAAATAGTGTACTGAGTACTATCTATACTTGAGTCAAGTTCTTTACAAATTTAAAATGACTAAAGTACCTAAAACTAAAAAACACAAAAAACCATCGTCATCACCAAGTTCTCTAAACCTATCATTTACTAATATTCGTGGTCTTCGAAATAACTTTTCTTCTGTTGAGTCTTATCTCTTGCAAAGTTCACCAGACCTACTTGCTCTTTGTGAGACTAATTTGAGTTCGGCTGTCCCATCTTGTGATCTTAGTGTTGATAGTTATCTTCCTTTAATTTGTAAAGACTCCAACAATCACATGCTTCGCCTGGGCATCTACATTCGTAAGAACTCACCCATTTGTCGTGAAACTAGGTTTGAATCTACAGACTATTCATTTATGTGCTTTCATTTAGCACAACTTCACTCTATCGCCTTTCTCTTTGCTCTATATCGCTCCTGTTCATCCCAAGATTGCACTATTCTTGATGTTATTTCTGATCAAATTGACCAAGCCCTCTCTCTTTATCCATCGGCCAATATCGTCGTTGTTGGTGACTTTAATGCCCATCACACCGATTGGCTTGGCTCTAGTGTCAGTGGCTCTGCTGGCGTTAAAGCCCTCAACTTTTGCCTTTCTCAATCTCTAACTCAAATAGTCAACTTTTCAACTCGTTTTCCAGACAACCCTAATCATTTACCTTCTCTACTCGACTTATGTCTTGTTTTGGATCCTAGTCAGTGCTCAATTTCTCCACATTCACCCTTAGGTACTTCTGATCACGGTTTGATCTCTCTAAAACTATTATCAAATTCTTCTACTTCATCCGAATCCCCCTATCATTGTACCACATACAACTACCTTAAAGCTGACTGGGACTCTTTCCGTGATTTTCTTCGTGATGGCCCTTGGGTAGAAATCTTTCGTCTTCCTGCTGACAAATGTGCTTCTTACATAACTTTGTGGATTCAGGCTGGCATGGAATCTTTTATTCCCTCTCGACGATTCCAGATCCTCACTCTTCTCCTTGGTTTTCCTCACATTGCGCTGCAGCAATTTCTAATCGAAACGGTTACTTCCATATCTATCAGCAAAACAATTCTCCAGAAAACAGACATCTGTTCACTATCGCCAGAAACCATTGTAAAAAGGTTTTGTCTGACGCGAAAGCTCGCTATTCCCAGGTCATTAAATCTCGTATCTCATCACAAAAATTAGGCTCTCGAGACTTCTGGAGAATCTTTAACAGTATCAATAATAAGGGCAAATCTGTTATTCCTTCTCTCTTGTATGGTTCAGACTTTGTCACCGCACCTAAAGACAAAGCTGAATTGTTTGCTATGAACTTTTCATCAATATCATCTCTTGATTCCACTAGTTGCGTTTTACCTGACATAGCCGTCAAACAGGTTGATCCCTTGCTTGACATTCGCATCACTTCAGCTTCTGTATCTAAAGTTATTTCCTGCTTAGACTCTTCAACAGCTTGTGGTCCTGACAACATTCCTGTTGTAGTCTTGCAGAGGTGTTCTCCGGAGCTTTCATCCATACTTTCTAAACTATTTAACAAGTGCTTATCAGAGTCTTGTTTTCCATCATGCTGGAAAGCAGCATCTGTTATCCCTATTTTCAAAAATTCTGGAGAGCGATCTGATTCATCTAACTACCGTCCCATTAGTCTTCTTCCTGTCATAAGCAAGGTTTTTGAATCTTTAATCAACAAACACTTAATCTCTCATCTTGAATCAAATAACTTACTTTCTGATCATCAATATGGATTTCGGTCTTCTCGTTCTACAGCTGATGTGCTAACAGTAATAACCGATAGGTTTTACCGTGCATTAGATAGAGGTGGAGAGGTTAAGGCTATCGCACTTGACATTTCTAAAGCTTTTGATAAAGTTTGGCATGCTGGTCTTCTCCATAAGCTTTCTTCTTATGGGGTAGCTGGTAACATCTTTAAAATTATTGAGTCCTTTCTTTTTATAATCGTAGTATAAAAGTTGTCCTCAATGGACAACACTCTTCTTCACATCCTGTAACTTCAGGGGTTCCTCAAGGTTCAATCTTTGGCCCTATACTCTTTTTAATTTACATTAACGATCTTCCAGATATTCTCACATCTAAGGTGGCATTATTCGCTGACGACACTACCATTTACTCTTGTCATGATAAGAAGTCTACACTCTCTGATTGCTTGGAGGGGGTATCTGAGCTTGAAAAGGATCTCACTTCTGCTACAGCATGGGGCTCACAGTGGCTGGTAAACTTTAATTCAGATAAAACTCAATTTTATTCGGCCAATCGTTATCGTAATAATTTAGATCTTCCTATATTTATGAATGGTAATGTACTAGATGAGTCATCTACCATTCATCTTCTAGGATTAACTCTTACTTCTGATCTTTCTTTTAAACCGTATATCAAATCCATTGCAAAATTAGCATCTGCTAAGGTTGCATCTCTTTATCGAGCTCGACACTTTCTTACTCCAGATTCTATTCTCTATCTCTATAAATCTCAAATCCGTCTCTGTATGGAATACTATTGTCACATCTGGGGTGGATCTTCTAATGATGCTCTTTCTTTTTTAGACAAGGTGCAAAAACGAATTGTAAACATAGTTGGACCTGCTCTGGCAGCCAATCTCCAACCTTTGTCACATCGTCGTAATGTTGCTTCTCTTTCTCTTTTCTACAAATACTATAATGGGCACTGCTCTAAAGAGCTAGCGTCCCTTGTGCCATCTACTAAAATTCATTCTCGTGTTACTCGCCATTCAATTAAGTCTCATCCTTTTTCTGTGACTGTTCCTAAGTGCTTCAAAAACTCTTATTCTTCTAGTTTTTTTCTCGAACATCAGTTCTTTGGAATTCGCTTCCTTCATCTTGCTTTCCTGATTCATATAATTTGCAATCTTTTAAGTCATCAGTCAATCGTCATCTTGCTCTACAGATTTAGTCATTTCTCTTCCAGTAACTTCCAAATCTTATAGTGATTGCTTGCAGCCTTGTTGGAAGTGAAGATGAAAAAAAAAAAAAAAAAAAATGGGTGAGTTCTTACTAATGTAGATGCCCAGGCCAAGCATGTGATTATTGGAGTCTTTACAAATTAAAGGAAGATAACCATCAACACTAAGATCACAAGATGGGACAGCCGAACTCAAATTAGTCTCACAAAGAGCAAGTAGGTCTGGTGAACTTTGCAAGAGATAAGACTCAACAGAAGAAAAGTTACTTCGAAGACCATGAATATTAGTAAATGATAGGTTTAGAGAACTTGGTGATGACGATGGTTTTTTGTGTTTTTTAGTTTTAGGTACTTTAGTCATTTTAAATTTATAAAGAACTTGACTCAAGTATAGATAGTACTCAGTACACTATTTAACAACTAAGCAATAGCCTCATTACTATTAATAAACCCTAAGCCGTAACAAAGAGCTCCAAATGTGGCCTCTGCAATGCACACCAAAAGTACAAACAGGGACACCATCCATGCGCAACATGGCATTGTTAGTACTCTGATATTTTTCGGCTGTTGATGGAATCAGCCTCTCTGAGAGCTACCACAGAGTTCGGGAAACCTGACTACCAGCCGGCCTCAGAACCATAAAACTGAGTTTTAGAGCTGAGGGTACAGCTCTAAAACTCAGTTTTATGGGAGATAATAGAATGAGTTGCCCAGTTATAAAAATAGAGACACAAGCAATACCCACACATTGAGTCAAGAAGATCCAGCGTTCAACATCCTAAACTGGAAACAATGTATTAAAAATACATCTGCGCCAGCCTAATAGATAAGGAAGGGGTGCGAGGCTGGTCAACAGATAGAATCTGTTTACCCCTTAAAGTTATATATAAACATTACACTGTTACTGATAATATGAAAAATTGTCCCCTATAACATGGGTATGTTGATGAGCGGTACCCCTGTGACAGGGGTATGCCTGTTGTAACAAAAGTTTGGCAAAAATATTTCTGTGCATAGGCATTTTTTTCACGAAAAAAAACATTAAAAAAAAATTCCTTATTTTCTGAATTTGGGCGGCGCCCCAAATATGGTCAGCACTCTCAAAACTGTCTTGAATAGCCTCTATTTTCTGTTTACAGACAGACTTGTTTAAATTATCACAAAATAAAGTTTATTTTACTAAGAAAATCTAATCTAGAAGTGTTGTTTTGTAAATCTACATTTTGTGAAATGTCTATTTTGTTTCAATTTTGTTTTGTTTTTTAATATTAAGTAGTTATTGTTTATATTGTTAAATAATTAGTTTTTATTATTATTTAACATAAATTAATTTTTTATTTTTTTTTGACATTGGTATAAATAAATTAAAATATGTTTATTTAATTTTATTCATTATTTCTTAAAGTTGTGTCTTTGCAAATAATAATGATTTTTCACTTTTAAAAAGTTAAATAAAAATAAAGAATTTTACAATCAAAAAATATCAGTTATTGCAAAAAAAAAAAAAAAAAAAAAAATTTCTAACATTAATAGCGCTTTTTTTTGTGACAAAAAAAGATTAAAGGTTTAAAGTACAGTTTATTAAAAAATATATATTGTTGCGCTTTCACTTGCCTTATGATAAAAAAGTTCTCTTTAGACTTATAATAACTTATATATATATATATATTGTTAATTGTGTTTTTAACATTTTCTACCAGTGGTATGGTTACATATTTGGTTTAGTTATTTTTATTTATATTATAGAGTAGCCATGAGAATCTAATTTTTTTGTAAAATGCAACCCCAATTTTCATGTTTTGCTTATTTTTACACCACTCAAAAATTTTAATAAGTTATGAACATTCCTAAAATTTTATCATTTAAATCCAAACAGTTTCAAAGATATGACTATTCAAACTTTGCCTTGAACCAAGAAAAATCCACCATTTTGAAAATAGTTTTGGTCTTTGTTTCTGTTCTGTGCTCAATGGAAAGCCTAAAATGTGTACAATTACATATTTTGAGTCGAAGAATCCAATAAAACAATTTAAAGTGTTTAAAAATAAACTTCGTTTATAAAGCCTGGGCCCTGTTTTGTTTCTTATCTACATAATTGATCTTCCTGACAACCTTTCATCTAAAGTAGCTCTTTTTGCTGATGACTCAACTTTATACTCCTGTCTTGACAAAAAGTCTTCTCTTTTCGATCGCCTAGAACAAGCAGCTGATCTTGAATCTGATCTCACTTCAGTAATAGATTGGAGTTCACAGTGGCTTGTGAATTTCAACTCTAAAAAAACCCAATTGCTTACTGCAAACAACTACCGTAATATGGTCATCATTCCTAAATTAATGAATGGCAATCCTCTTACTGAGTCGTCCTCTTTATGTCTTCTTGGATTATCGCTTACTACTGACCTTTCATGGAAACCATATATACAATCGATTGCTAAATTAGCTTCTGCTAAGGTTGCTTCTCTTTATCGTGCTCGCCATTTCCTTACTTCTGATTCCATTCTCTACCTCTACAAATCTCTTATTCGTCCCTGTATGTAATACTGTTGTCATATTTGGGCTGGTTCTTCTAACGATTCACTTTCTCTTTTTGACAAGGTCCAAAAACGCATTGTAAATGTTGTTGGACCTGGACTATCTGCTAAGCTTGAACCTCTTTCCCATCGTCGACAAGTTGCATCTCTTTCTCTTTTCTACAGATACTATCATGGTCACTGCTCAAAGGAGTTATCATCTCTAGTTCCATCAACTAAAATTCATTCTCGTTTTACTCGTCATTCAGCTAAGTCTCATTCGTTTACTGTATCTGTCCCTGCATGCTCTAAAAACTTTTATTCATCTAGTTTTTTTCCCCGCACTTCAATCCTTTGGAACTCTCTTCTATCTTCATGTTTTCCTGACTTATACAACCTTCAACTTTTCAAGTCTTCTGTCAACCGTTTCCTTGCTCTATAACTCTGTTCTTTATTTTTTATTGGCAGGCAGGTGGGCGAGCACTAAACTGCAAGAGGGGCGCTCTTGCAGTTTAGTGCTCGCCCACCCGCCTGCCAATACTATGGCTGGTGCTTTTTTGGGGGCTCACCAAAAAATTTAAATTTTTTTTTTTTTTTTAAATCGCATGTGCAAGCAAATAGTTACTGTCCGGCCAGCATTTTTTTGTGCACTGGTAGTAAATTTCAAACAGAAAAGACTGCTTCTCTTTCCCCCACTTGCCTTTTCCATCTTCCCATTTATTACATTTGGATAAAAGTTTCTATCCATCCTTTTATTCCTACACCACATTGTATGAAGGACCTGAGAGTTGTAAATAAAGAAAGAGAATTGATTGTAAAACATACTTATCACTTGCACTCAAACTTTAGCCAAATCATCTTTCAATAATTTCTAATTTTAATGTTTTCTAGTTTTAGTTATTCTAATTTTTGAGACTAGTTCTAAACAGGAGAGATTATATTAGGATAACAGGAGAGATTATATGAGGATAACAGGAGAGATTATATGAGGATAACAAGAGAGATTATATGAGGAGAGATTCTAATTTGGTTCTAAGTAGATTCTAAATAGAAAGAGGTCTAATAAGACCTAAACTAGTCTAAAAAATTTGTACAAAAATTTGTGCAAAAAATTACACAAAAAAAGTTTTTTTTTTTGCAAAAAATGTGGTTAAATTTTTTTTCTGTTAAACAACAATTATGAAAAAACCAGGATACACAACAGTCTAAAAAAAAATTTGGACCATTGTGATCACATTAGAAAAAAAATGTTTACAAAATGAGATTTACCTTGCGCTTAAAGCCAAATAATTTAGGAAAAATTTGGGGTATTTTTATGGGGTATTTCGCCACTTGAGCATAAGGTAAATGTCAATATTTTTGGATTTTTTTTTGTAACTGTATTTTTTTATATTTGCCCTAAATTCCTACTCCACACCTTTGATTAAAATTTAATAAATGGAGGGAGAAGGTCTTAATAAACTTAGGGTGGGTGTGAAAATTTTCCAAAAAATATTAAATATCAAATTCTTTGTAAGTACTTAGAAATACCTCCTTTTTTTTTCCTTTCATTTTTCATAACTCCTGTTTTATAAATAACAAATTTAAGTATACTAAGCCATGTTTTTTTTTTCTGTTTTAGAAAAGACCAACTCTTTGTATATTCTAACTAAACTATTCAGGACAATATCTAAAATTAAAAAAAAATGAAGCTACATCTGCATATTGCAATTGCATTTGCCGAACTCAAATTCAAAATGGTGGATTTTTGTTGGTTCAAGTCAAAGTTTGAATAGTCATATCTTTGAAACTTAACTTTTTAACTTGTTAAAATCTTTGAGTGGTGTAAAAATCAGCAAAATCTGTGACTAAGGGTTGCATGCCCAGGATGTTTTCACAAATGTATTTATTTGGTGATTAATAACTGTTGTATATGTTTGTTCATTTATGAAAATATTATTTTTTACTTTTGTAAATATTGCTTGGGTGCTCTCTATTTATTTTTGTTTTTGTACTAGTAATTTGTAACTAATCTATATATTTGTTTTGACAACAATCATTATGCATTGTTCAAAAATAATTATCCTTTATTTTACTTTACTTCATTTTCTCTTTAGAAGTTTACTGCTCGTGTGTGACCATTCAGCAAATTTATATACATATACTTTTTAATAATATTCTTATTTTTATTTATAAGTTTTATATATATAAGTTATTTTATTTTTTAGAAACCTTTGGTCAGAGTTTCCCTGAGGTAAGATATTAAAAATTGAGTAGTCAATTTTTTGAAATTTATTTTTTTTTAAATTATTTTGGTATTTGTTTTTTAAATATATATTTTTGTTTTTATATATATAGTTTTTATATACTTTTTTTTAATATAGTTTGTTTATTTTCAAATCATTTTTAAAAATTATATTTAAATTAGATTTTAATTAACATTCTATTTAAAAAAAATTAAAAGATTTTAAAAAATGAAATAGGAGTTTGATGGAAGTTTGGATTCAATAAGTGCAGCGTTAACATGCTCTTTTAATCGAACGGGTTCATTACTTGCTGTTGGATGCAATGATGGCCGATTAGTTATTTGGGATTTTTTGACTCGTGGGATAGCAAAGGTTTTGGTGGCACATGTCCATCCTGTTTCATCTGTCAGGTTTGTTTTTCATTTTGCATTAAAATGTTTTATTAAAGTCAAACCCTTAAACATTTATGTTTTTGTTGTTGCTTTGTGATATTCAACTATTCTTAATCCTAGTTCAAGTTTGTACGCAACAAACATCAATCAGGTTTTAAGTAGTAAAAAAAAAAACATTTCATTTTTGTATTTTAGTTGGAGTCGTAATGGTAAAAAAATTTTAACATCTTCAACTGATTGGAATGTTGGGTTATGGGATGTCTTGTCAGGTGATTGTGAAGTGCGCTATCGCTTTCCTTCGGCTGTTCAAAAAGTACAATTTCACCCACGTGACAAGTAAGGTTTTTAACCATTATTTTATTTTTATTTCAATTTCAATTAACCTCCCCAAGGCCATGAAAACCACTAGAGTTAAGGAGACTACTTTTAGTTGTAGTTACAACCCTCTCTCAACTCTATAACTCACGAAACACGAACCTTGACGAACAAGGCCACTGTGCTTTGAAACAAATTGAGCACAGAACTACCAGGGACATGGTGGGGATCGAGCCCAGAACTTCTCCTTTATGAGGCGAGTGCTCTATTACTATTATATTAAAAAAATCTTAATATATATACAACTAAATATTTTGATACAATGTGTTTGTATTTTTAGAGTAAATTTTTAAAAATAAACTACAATCTTGCCTACAAGATTTTGCAAAAAAATTAAATCCATAATAAATAAATCTGATTTTTAGTTCAGGTAATCCAAACCTTGACCAATTTTGGCTAAGAAAATACATTCATCTTCAAAGAAGGGTTTTATTATGAATGATTTCTCTATTGTTAACTATATAATCTTTTTGATATCTATTTTTTTTATTTTTTAAAAATTTTTTTTATTAAAAAAGTTTTAATTTTAAGTTTTTTTATAATTTAATTTTATTTTGAATTTTTGCTTTGGCAGCAAACAAATCATTTTTTTAATAAAATTTCATTTTTGAAAGTGAAACTTGCAGGTGTAAGTTTCTTTTTGTTGTTGTTGATATTTTTCCTTTTTAAAATCACTGTTAAAATGTTTTGAAATAGTATCATTAATGCTTGCTTGTAAGCATTTTTGTAACTGACCACGCTTATACTTTTTTTTCTTTACAATTTGACCACGGCTGTTTTGATGTTTGTACAATTTAAATGCAATAAAAAGTTTTGTTACATTATGACTAACTTTTCATTGTTGTTATTTTTTCAAGTTTTTATTTTACACTAAGGCTTTAAATAAATAAATAAATAGACTTACTAATCAGAGCATTAAATGATTAAAAATTGCTATTTTAAAAGATAATATTTAAAATTATTTTTTTTTTCAATAATTAAATTTCACTTTTTATTAATTTAAACATTTATTAAACAATCATTTGAAGTAATTTAAAAATATATTTCAAACACAATTAATAGTTTAGAGCCTATATATATATATATATATATATATATATATATATATATATATATATATATATATATATATATATATATATATATATATATATATATATATATATATATATATATATATATCAGGTTTTCACAGGAAGGCGTGCAATTTCACGTCTTTATATGACCACGCAAGTTACATTTTGCTATAACGGTTTGATCGCGGCTTATTCAAAAAGCATTTTAAAAATGCGCTAAATAAATAATATTCTAAAAAAGTGAAATTAATTACATCAAAACTTCTTTACAAATGTTTTTATATTAGCGAAACAATTTTAAAAAAAGTAACAATTTACTGAAAAAAGGTTTTGTTTTTGGGTCATTCCATGCCAAGTGAACCAGGGTCAAACATGGACCTCCTCAGATTTTGATAAAACTTAGTGGGTTGGTTTATATCAATGAGAAAAGCAATTCCTGAAAATTTCAGCTTCAAATCTTATGTGGTTCATGAGATATGGCCATTTGAAATTTCTGATTTTTTCAAAAATAAAAACTTCAGTAGCAAAAACATGTTTTGTTCATACTTTGAAGCTCTGTATTTTAAAAACTAAATTTCAGAAAACCTTCTAGTTTTTTTTATCATATCCAATGCTAGGTTTACTTTGTTAAAACTTTGATATTAAATTTTTAAATGTCACATTTTATCCATAATGGCTGCCTAAAAAACGGAAAAAATTGTTTGCAGATATAGAAAGTTGATTTTTGATGGGTCAATATACAAAACTAGCAATTTAAGAAGTAAAAATACATATCTTTTTAGTTTCTATATATGGTAGGCTTCCTAATTTTCAGAAATTTGCTGATATGTTACAATTCAGTAAGAAATTATGGACCCCTAAAAATGGCTCCGGCTAGAACTTACAAAATTGTGCCTTCCCTTAAATCCACTGGTAACCTATGATCAACACTGATTTTCATGATATACTTTTTTTCTACTCATTTAGTAGACTTTATTAAAGTGATTTTAGAAAAAAAAATAGTGGGTACACATGGGAAAGTTACAAAGTCAGAACAATGAAGTTGGCACAAAATGCATTAAAAACGCAAAAAATAGAGATATTGATGTACTTTAGTATTCATTATTTACTGCAATGCAAAAAAATGTATATATATATGAAAGTATATCAAAATCATTGCTACAAATTAGCTTTAAATTAGGACTGAATTAAAGGCAACTAAGGTTTTAAATAACCTTAGTTGCCCCCCCCCCCACCCTGTCTTTTTTTTTAAATGCGTTTTTTTGCCCAGAACATTCTTATCTTATGAAGAACTTATTTCTCAATGACATTTTAAACTACTGTTTATTAAACATTTTAGCTTATACAGTGTTTCTGTTATTATATCTGATGCATGAAGTATCTTTATACACCAAGTATTGAACATACTCAAATAATAGCTGTGTTATTTATTTGTAAATGCTTATTAGACACAACACATTTTTGTTTCTATATCAGTTATTATCTTACAGTTTTATATTCTGACTTAAATTTAGTATCATTTTCCCCATTTTATTATTGTCATGTTTAAATTTAGATTATATCAAGTGATAAGAGTAATTTGATTTGTCATTGCAATACACAAGTTTATTATGTAATTATATAATACGTATTATGCATTAAAAAACATTATTTAATAAAAAATCAACATAAAGGTGGAATCATTCAAGTATGCTTTAATACATTTTTTTGGTTGATCAAGCTTATAAAAATTTTGCTTTGTTATTATATAATTTCGTTATTAAACATTCTATTGTACAAATGTATTATTTTAGTTTTTTCTTGAGCTGATAGTTCATAGCATCTACCAGTTGCTGATTGCACTTTTAAAGATGAAATTTTGCATAGAACGTGGATTATTGGAACCCAGCAAATATCTTCTCTATGTGGCCAAGTAAAAGTGTTAGAGGAAATAGACTGCTTCATGAACTTTATAAAGATATCTTGATTTTCTTCAGATATTTCCACAATATTACCTAAAAACCATTTTCCATCATAAACACATGCTATATAAATTCCTGGTGAAAGAGATGCAAGTGGAATTGTATAGTTCTGTTGCATTGTTGAAATATTTACATTAGTAAACACATTGTCGAATGAAACCCATCTCATTTGTAAAGTAGTTAATGATTGTGGTATAAAACAATGGTGGTTTCTTGTTCCTGGAATTGTTGAACAAGTAGCATAACGTTCTTCTAATTTAAATTTCATGCAATGTAATGTAACTGCATCATTTGAAATATGTTGAAAATGTATTCCATCAATATTTTGTCTACACCAATCATACATTTTTTTAGATGAATTGATAGGATCAACTAGTGATTGTAAACTTGCCCTTGCTACAAGTCTTTTGACAGTTCCCCCAACACCATCACACGCACTCTTTCCATGTGATGTAGCAAAAAAATGCCATTCTGCAGATATGTCATGATCTTGTTTATGGTAACATAAGTTAGATAGGTTTTTATAATTTTTGTATTGTGAACTTGCACCATCACTGAAATAAATGCAGTGGTTAAAGTAGGGTATCAAGTTTTTTAAATGTTTTAATACTTCATAAATGAAACAATGTACTGAGTTTGTATTGTGTTGCAAATTATCTGAGATAATGCAAATACTTTTACATTTTATCTTGTTTTCTTCCATAAAGTAAATAACAAAAGGATGCAATGTTGCTTGGCTATTGTTCTAATCTAAACCTTGTACTGCATCTTGAATTAAAAAACTGTAATTCTCAGCAAAGTCTAATAATTTTAAAATATGATTACTTGCTAATGTGATTTTTAGATGCTGCAAATATGCTGCTTGATTTTTGGCTATATAGTGATGGTCTCTTAATTGGTCTATTTGTTGACAAGCTTTTTCAATAGAATCGTCCACTGGAAGAGTTACCGGAACTATATCATGTTTTTTGTTAGCTTTTTGCCACTGATTAAAGCTGATTTCTTCAATGCTATGTTTATCAAACAAAGTAGTAAGATACTCTTTAAGTGTGTCATTATCTGGGCAGTTATCACAACAATGCAGCATGCAGTCTCAATTTGTTAAGTCACATACAACTAATGTCAAGAGATTTTTATAGTCTGAAATATTTGGTATTTTTAATGCTAAAAGTTTGGCATTCTGGTGGTACTCACAAACGCATACTGAGTGGAGACCTGAAGCACCTCCAACAGGAATACACCACTTTGGTCTAAGTTCACAAAACTTAGAAAATCCAATCTTGACATCTAAAGAAATTTTAACAAACTCTAAATAAAGTTATTTTATATTAAGTAATAGCAGTCTTTTTTGAAAATGTTGTCTTTTACCATCAACTTGGATTGAGACATACTGTTTTTTTCCTGGACACATTCTAGAGTATTCATCTGATTGGTAAAATTCATGGACTAGATTTTTTACTTTCTCACTAATAGATCTTCCTACTTTTTTAGACAGCTCCGCCATTATGCCATGCATTTGTTTCAAATGCCTTGCAGTTTTTATCATTCTTTGGGAAGCAGAAAAATAGTTTTCTGTATAGTTAATGTTCCAACTCTCAGAAACCAAAATTAGCAATTTAAGTTTTTCTGGTTTTGAAGAAATATCAAACTTTGCTTTAATTAATTCCGTTAGTGAGTCCAAATCTTGTTTACTTTTGCAACAAAGTTCTTTTGTTTTTGGTTCATCATTTATTAAATCCGGAGAAACATCTAAAACAGTTGCTATTTTCTTTTTGGTTGCAGTATGGATCTTGTTAATCTTTCTTTTTGCATAGCTGACTCTGTCTTTATAAGCTACTAGTTTTAGAGGTGAACAACCAAAGGTGTTAATGCTTAAATTAAAGTTTTCTTTTGAAATATGAATCCCGTTAAAATCGTTATCTTGACTTTTATATGAATCGCTTTCATGTTCTTGTTTTCTTAAGTGCAATATTTTACGACATTCTGTTTAAAGCTAATTTGTAGCAATGATTTTGATATACTTTCATATATATATACATCTTTTTGCATTGCAGTAAATAATGAATACTAAAGTACATCAATATCTCTATTTTTTACGTTTTTAATGCATTTTGTGCCGACTTCATTGTTCTGACTTTGTAACTTCCCCATGAGTACCCACTATTTTTTTTTCTGAAATCACTTTAATAAAGTCTACTAAATGAGTAGAAAAAAGGTATATCATGAAAATCAGTGTTGATCATAGGTTACCAGTGGATTTAAGGGAAGGCACAAATATGTAAGTTCTAGCCGGAGCCATTTTTAGGGGTCCATAATTTCTTACTGAATTGTATCATATCAGTAAATTTCTGAAAATTAGGAAGCCTACCATATATAGAAACTAAAAAGATATGTATTTTTACTTCTTAAATTGCTAGTTTTGTATATTGACCCATCAAAAATCAACTTTCTATATCTGCAAATAATTTTTTCGGTTTTTTAGGCAGCCATTATGGATAAAATGTGACATTTAAAAATTTAATGTCAAAGTTTTAACAAAGTAAGCCTAGCATTGTATATGATAAAAAAAACTAGAAGGTTTTCTGAAATTTAGTTTTTAAAATACAGAGCTTCAAAGTATGAACAAAACATGTTTTTGCTACTGAAGTTTTTATTTTTAGAAAAATCAGAAATTTCAAATGGCCATATCTCATGAACCACATAAGATTTGAAGCTAAAATTTTCAGGAATTGCTTTTCTCATTGATATAAACCAACCCACTAAGTTTCATCAAAATCTGAGGGGGTCCATATTGGACCCCCTCAGATTTTGATGAAACTTAGTGGGTTGGAATTGAAAAAATTGGAATCCTAAAATATTAGACCATTTAGCACGGAACGACCCTTTTTAAATATAATTGACAGTTGTATATATTTTTTTAATTTAAAACATATAAATTGTTTAAGTGTTTATTTCTAAAATTAACATTATTTAAAAAAAAAATGTTTTGTTTTTATAAACGATTACATTCTACGACTACGAAAGTCTATTTAACGAATTTAAATATAAGAATGAATAAAGTTGATGCATTTAAAAAGATAAACAAAATTTTGTTAAAAAAAAAGTTTTAGAAAGCTGTTACAATTTAATAAGTTTGATCTTAAATGCTTTTATATTATTAAAACGCTTTTAATAAAGTAAAAAAAACACTTCTAATTAATTTTAAAAAAAGTATTAATAAAATGTTTTTTTATTTTATTTATATAACTATGTATTTTTTATGAGAAATGTTCATCTTTTGAACATATTAAATAAATAAAAAATATATACAACTGTTGAAACAAAAATTGAACTGGTTTTTTAATGCGTAAATTAAATAGACTAAGCATTTTAGTTTGATGAGTTTTGTTTTAGTTGCGTTATATATATATACTTGTTTTTTGTGTTTTTGCTTTGAGTTTGAGTATAAGTATGTTTTTATTTTCTCTTTCATTAAGATTTTTTTTTTTTACAATTTTTTTTTCAGATAAGTTTAGGTAAGTTTTTGTAGCGCGTTTTTAAATTTTGAAAACATGCCGTGGTCAAATCCTTAAAACATATTTTTTGCATGGTCATATAAAGACGTGAAATCGCATGGCTTCCTGTGAAAGCCTGATTTATTCTTTTTTTTTTTCATAAGGAATCGCTTTTTTTTCAAAATTTTTTTTCTAGTTTAAGTTGAGCTTAGTGTTTCTTTTTTCTGCAAATTTCTGAAATGTTTAGATTAATCAAAATCTTAACAGTCAGGGTTGAGTTGTCAAGTTGTCAACAAAAAATATCATTTGCGTGGTCAGCAATAGGCTGCATGCCATTCCTGTCCAAGCTTGTAATCTGCATACAAAAGATATTCTATTCATAAATTAATAAAAGAATGTTGTTCATTAAGAAAGAATTCTTAATAGAATAGTCACTATATAGAGTCTTCCTCCATTTTTCGTCTTCCTCCATTTTTTGTGATATAAATTGTGCTTATTAAACACTCTCGATTTTTTTTTTTAATTCGCTTCCAACAATGTTGCAAGCATTGAAAATTATTAGAGTTGGACTAATAGGGTTTACAACTACTATTACAGTTTACAAATTTACAAATTTTGTATTGGAAGACAAAATTTTTTTTTTTTAATTCACCTCCTCAAGGCCGAGAAAGCCAATACAGATGAGGAGGCTACTTATTTGCACTTATAACCCTCTCTCAACTCTATAACTCCGAAACATGAACCTTGACGAACAAGACCGCTGCGCGAAGAAACAAGTTGAGCGCGGTACTACCAAGGACGTGTTGGGGATCGAACGCAGAACCACTCATTTATCCGCTCTACCACTACACCACTACGGCATTAATATGAAGTTCATAGTTTAACCTTATGTTTAACATTATAAACATTAAAATCTTAATTATAAATTGTTTTAATGGTTATTTTGTTAAAATTCTGCAATACTTAGTTATTATTTAAATAGTTATTTAAAATATTTTTTTTAAAATAATTTTGTTTTAAAAACTTATTCATTGTTTTAATTCAACAGTTGTTAAAGTAGTCATCCATTCTTTATCCATTTATTATCAATTCTTTATCCATTTTTTATCCATTCTTTATCCATTTATTATCCATTATTTATCCATTTATATATTTATTATTCATTATTTATCCATTTATTATCCATTATTTATCCATTTATTATCCATTATTTATCCATTTATTATCCATTTTTTATCCATTCTTTATCCATTTGTTATCCATTTGTTATCCATTTTTTATCCATTCATTATTTATTCTTTATCCATTTATTATCCACTATTTATCCATTTTTCATCCATTCCTTTTTTATTTATTCTAGGTCACAGCAATTTTTACAAAGTTGCTTTAAGTTAAAATTGCATTTAGTTTATTTAGAAAATAATTCAAAAATAGAAAAAGTTAACTTATAACTATCTTATTTAAAAAAATTTGAAAAGAGTTTAAAACCACTTTCAGGGATTATCTTTTTCCGGATATTTCCGGAATTCCAGATATTTTTCTCAACTTTTAGTTTTTCCGAATATCAAAAATGTTTTCTATACATAAAAGTTTAGGAATATATTTTTGTAATATATTTGTTTTTTAAGCTTTTTCATTACTCATACAAAAATTAAAAAAAGTTAAAAAAAAAATCAATACAGCTCAGCTAAAATCAAAATTAAAAAAAATATCGGGGAAAATATTTTCCGGATATTTTATGCTACTGATTTTCCGGATTTTTAAAGTATGACCTGGATGATCTATGCACTTTAAATATAAAACACTTTAAAGACGCCATTTTTTATAGAATTTCAAATAAATGCGTCATTAATAAAAATAATTAATGTAAACAAAACAAAAAGATTCTAGCCAAAGTTCAATATTTTTTGTCTTAAAAATTTTGTGGCAGAGTACTTGCCTCATAAGTGAAATGTTCCACATTTAATCCCCACCATGTCCCTGGAGTACCATGCTTAACTTGTATCTCCTACCTGGCTGTAGTGGCTTTCAAAGTCATGGGAAGTCAAAAAAAAAATAAAAAATGCAATGCCATAAATGCAAAAACTTACTATAGAAACGTAATGTTAGATGGGACAACAAGTACTTATGATCATTACAAGAATATTACCAACTCAAAGACTTTAATCTAAAAGACAGAGCAGTGGCAGAGATTTTCATACTCAATGGAGAAAAAAAAATTAGAAATTATAAGGAGAGTGTAAAATCGATATGGTAATAAAACTTATACATGGAGATATAATATAATCTGCGGTGCCAATTTATAAACAGAAATGACCAAGTTGTAGAAAGACCAGTTCAGAGATTGGATCCATTGATTATTAGTTGTCAAAGTTCAACTCGAATTGAAAAAACTTCAAGGATTTTAATAAAAATTCAGTAAGAGCAAATACCTCAAAACCATGAAAGGCAATATCAAGAAGTAAAAAGTTTATTAACATTTTAATTAAAAAGTTTCTTCAAATCATAATTAAAAGTTTCTTTCTACAAATTAAAAGTTGTTTTCTACAAATTTTAATGGAAATTTGCTTTGTACAAATTTTGATGGAAAGTTGCTTTCTACTAATTGAGCAGTGTTATAAACATTTATTATTTAAGGACTTTTTATGTATACAAAGACCTAATTTCTTTGCTGTTAATTTTGTTAATCTAAGTTCTTTGCTGTTTACTGTTTGTTTTTTTCTTTATTTGCTCGCTTAGTCTTGTTCATTGTTGTTTCATTTAATAATTGTTTTATTAATCATTCATTTTTTCATTTAGAAGATCAATTTCAATAATAATAATGAATGAATGAAAGAATAAATTTTGATTCTTATAGTGAAAGCTCGATAATAAAAAGTTATAAATCAGATTCTTTTATATTTGCTAATATTATATAATTTTTTATTGCAACTACTCTGTTTATAAACGTTTTTTTATAATATATATTTTTTAAATTTGTGTTAAAACTATATAAATTTTGACAATTTGAGATTTTAGGATTTTGGATATGAGATCTTAGAGTTTTTCAAGGAAAGAAACAAATCTTTTAAGAAAAGCATTTAAATGGTTATGACATAAAAATTAACTGAATTTTTTTTTTGAAATTTATTTAGCAATAAATTCTTGGTTTGCCCAATAAAACATCCACCTGTGTTAATTGAAGTTGATGGAAAGCAACATATTCTCCCTGTCGGAGAAGAGGTAAGCTGCTGCTCTTGTTTTTACTATTACGGTTAGACAAATAAAACCTATGTGTGTTTGCGTGTTTTTTTATAAAGTCCTAGACAAAATGTCCGTTTAAAACTTGTTTGGGTCGGACAATGTCCAATCAAATTTTTAAAATATAATTTTTACAGTTTTATGAAACCAAGTTATGCAATCAAAATCTTTGTCATGTTATTCAGTTATAGTATAGTCCAAACGATACTAGTAATCGATTCGGTAAAAACAACCTCTTATATTATTAGTTACGGTGAGTTTGCCCACTTTTCTTTCAATTGTCGATGTTTGCTTAATATTTTGATTTAACGTTAGTCTAGTGAAGTTGTAGTATCTTTCCTTATTATTTAGAATTATTCATAGTAGATTTTTTTTTTAATAATAAATAGTTTCAATTTAATATTTTTTAATTTAACGTTTTTTAAAATTTTATTTTTTTAAAATAAGAGTTGAAATTTCACGCTGTAACTGACAATGCTTTTTTTTTTTTTTCTTTACAATTTGACAATGGCTGTTTTGATGTTTTAACAATTTTTATGCAAGTAAAAAAATCTTTACTCTTCGAATAACTTTTAATCATTAACCTTTTTTAAAGTTTTTATTTTACGCAAAGGCTAAAATAAAATCAAAAATTAATTATAATATTTATATATATATATATATATTTTATACAAAAGCACTTTAGGAGATGAGCCTTTTTTTTGAGTTTAACATTTCTGGCTCCACAGGTTGCTGTAATGCTTTTTTTCTATTAAATGAGATAGTAGAATAGTTCAAGCAATTTTTAACAACCAGGTGCTTTTTCTAGCAGATTTGGACTTATTATTTTCATTGTGATTCTACCACCGCTAGGATAGTTACCATCCAAAATTTATGAGTTTTTCTACTCTTACCCAAGATTTTTTTTTTTTTTTTGATTAGTTGACCAGGGCTTAGAAACCTCGCCTACCCCAAGAATGTATAAATATATAAATATTCTTTTTTTTTTTAACTGATACAAAGCTTGAAGGTTTAAACATAAGGAACCATGGTTGACATGGGACATAATTGCTGTAATTACAACTTATAGATAAACTATATGTTTCTATAAAAGAGTTTAATACCCCAAAAAAGATTTATTATATATATTTTTTAATTTTTAATATCATTTTTATGAATTATTCTTTATTCAATGCCTCAAGTATATCAATCTGCTATACTATTGTATCGATTCTATTCTAAATAAGTAAAATTGTTTTAGTGCGAGCAAAATATTGAAGCTTCATTTGATAAAAGAGGAGATTACATATTTACTGGGAATGCGAAAGGAAAGGTATTTAAATAAGTTTTAAAATAGTGATTATTATTTTTGAAAATTAAAAGTAAACATAAGAAATTAAGAATGTTATGTGTTGTTTTCGAATTATTAAAGATAGTTAATGGTTTTTGTAAATTGCTTTCTATAGCTGTCTGTAACTGTTCCTGATATTTCTTTAAAACTTTATTATTTTCGGATATCTAAATAGTTTTCTGGAAATACAAGTTAAAAATATTTTTATTAACGAATCATTAAAACAATAAAGATATTGTTCATCACTCTACGCTCTATTTAGTTTGATTAAGCATTATTTGTACAATTTTTTCTTAATTTTACTCACAAATTTATTATTAATTATTTGTACTATTTCACCTAAAAACCTAGTTTAATTCATATAAATTATTCTAATTTATAAACTTGAATAAGTAATGAAATACTTTTCTTTAATTATAAAAAAACTCAATAAATCCTAAACCCTCATTCAATGTATGTACACTTTACTGCCTCTATCCAAATTTAAATCAGTCGATGTTTGCACACTCTGCTGTGACTACCCCTATGAGCATGGTACATAAAAAAAAGATATCTTTCTAGCGTCTTTTGAAGGTACAAAAGTACATCTTTTTTTAGGTTCTGTTCCACTGAGACGGCTATAACAGTCAGTTTATGATTAATTTTCTATGAAACTTTGTGAAAAACAATAACAGTTAATAGTTAAAAAAACTACTTTAAAATAAAACTTAAAAAGATAACAAGTTTTCTTTGGAAAATTTGAACTCAAAACTTTGGCAACCGCTAAATTGTAACATCCATATGCTGTTTTTATACTAATTTTAAAAATTAGAATATTAAACATTTTTTGCATGATTTAAAAATGTTTAATATTATGCAAGTATTCTTAGTTACACAAAATGCATTTTTATATTTTAAAAATTGCTGGATACTTCTTAAAAGGTTTTTTTCTGTTTTTTTAGTAAAAAATTTCTACTGTTTTTAAAATATGACCATGATAATCAAGTATAATATGGGTCATGGTAAGTTTGTACAGCACCAGCAGTTTTTTCTTTTCATACACCTTCTATCTCTACTATATCTATACTAATTCTTTAAATGGTCTTTTTATTTTTCTCTTTTTACTTCAATAATTTTAGTAAATGGTACAAAAATTACTGATTTAAAAATCATTGGATTAGTGTTGATCAAAACTTATTATTTTAAACTTTTAAATGATTTTATTTGAGAGAGTCTGTAAAATGATTTTATTTGAGAGTCTGTAAAATGATTTTATTTGAGAGAGTCTGTAAAATGATTTTATTTGAGAGAGTCTTTAAATGATTTTATTTAGAGAGTCTGTAAAATTCTTGAAAAGATTTTACTACTATTATATTACTGCTATTATTACCTAGACTTTGAGTACCTAGACTCTGCTACCTAGTCTCTGAGTACCTAGACTCTGAGTACCCATACTCTGCTACAGGGCTTAAGTGATCGTCAATTACGATATCTAAAAATGCTTCCGGTTGTAACTCTTTCGCAGATACGCATAAAAACTTAAAAGACAGAGGAGTTTAAAAATATATAAAAACTAATTAAAAATTTTTATAGTTATTTTAAAACAAAATAAAAAACTAATTTTAAAATATTTTATTTTTATTATTATTAAATAATTAATTTCTATTTAAAAACATACCCCTAAACAAAAATCAATGTTAATGTTTCATACAATGCGCAAAAAGTTTTTTATTGGTTGATTTTTAAATTACTGCACAAATTTTTCGGACTTTTAGTAATAATAATTTTGTATTACAACTTTTTAATTTATATTTCCTAAATTACATAGTGTTTAAAAAATATTAAAAATATGTAAGTTTTGATGGTTATAATTTTTGCAGTAGTAAATTTATTGTTTTGTTTTTTCATTAATTTTTGCAATACAATAAATTGACCATTTTTTTTGACCATTTTATTTTTGATATATGATAAATTTACTGTTTTATTAATAAGTTTTTAATAAACTAAGGATTTAATGACCAGAAATATTTCAGAATATTGAAATTCGCGATCACTTAATTTGAGTCCTGTGCCACCTAGATTCTGAGTACCTAGACTCTGCTTCCTAGACTCTAAGTACACAAACTCTGCTACCTAGACTCTGAGTACACAAACTCTTTGCTACCTAAACTCTGAGTACGTAGACTCTGAGTAACGTCTGTTTTAAAATGATTCAACTTTATATGATTTTACAGACTCTTTTATTTTTATTTAAGAGTTTGTTAAATCATCAAAAAATTTTAATTTAACTCTATTACTATTCTGGTACTTAGACTCCGGCTCTGTTGTTTATTTGAGAGGTTTTTAAATTCTTTTTTTATTCTTTTCTTGTATCTTCAAAAATGCAGAACTAAAGAAATGAAGAAAAATATATAACAATAAAGAGTATAACATACATCATAGCTTGTATGAATTTTTTTTTTATGTTGTACTTTTTTTTTTGACATACATAGAATTGCTTTGTACAAAGTATATGTCAAACTGATATTGAAAATGAATTTTTTTAATGGATTTTGAATATATTTTGTTTTTCATTTATAGATAACTGTTATTGAAACAAATACACTACAGGTTTGTTTGATTTTCGTACTAATCAATAAAACTAATCAGACAAGCTAGTTCAATAAACTTTTAGGCTTGTTGGTTTGCTGAAGTAGTGTGGCTGATTAATTATTTATTTTCTATATATATATATATATATATATATATATATATATATATATATATATATATATATATATATATATATATATATATATATAATTATATATAAATATATATATCAACCCTTAGAGTTAAAAAAAAGGACCTATCTGATGTTGATCTCTAAAAGACCTCAATCTTTTAGAGGTCAGCATCAGATAGGCAAAAAAAGTTTGAGGCGCAAAATGAGATATAAGGTACCAATTCTATATTTCTAGATTCAGAGATATAAGCGTTATTAATTCGGATTCAGAGATACTAGCCTTATTTATTAAAATAAAAACATCAAAATAATATTAATATTTTCATGGTTTTATTTTAATATATAACGCTTACATTTCCGAATTCGAATTAATAACACTTATATCTCTGAATCTAGAAGAATTGGTACCTTATCTCATCTTAAACCTTTTTTTTTTGCTGTTTTGTTAACTTTTTGGTAATTATTAGGTTACATTGTATCCATAGCAACAAAATAATGAGCATTGTTAGATTTTATTATGTTACACCTTAAATATGTTTTTTTTTAGATCAAAACTTCATATAGAATAAGCACAGCTACAAATGCAAATACTGCAATAAAATCAATTGAATTTGCAAGACGAGGAAAGTAAGTACTAATTTTTAAAAATTTTTAACTTAATTATATTAATTTAGTAATTAATATAATTAAGTTAAAAATTTTCAAGTTCAAATATGTTACAAATTATTAAGTTAAATTATTAAGTTACATATTTATAAAAAATTATTTTCATCACAATCTTATAATATTTGTGTACTCAAAATATATAAAGTTAAATAAAATTTTATACTTCTTTGGTAATTATCAACTCATGTTAAGACATTTTTGTGATATTTAAATGTTTAATTGTATTGAGATAATACTTCCTTTTTGTATCCCTGTTATATTTTATCTCTGTTATATTTTATCCCTGTTTTATTTTGATAATTTTTTTTTTTTTTTTTATGTATATTACATTATACTTACTTTGTGAATGTGAATGTGTTTCTATTTTCTTTGATTATTGAGTTATTATAATAATGCACAATAAAAATATTAAAATTCCATCGATTGTACAAAAAGTGTCTGATTAAGCTAATGCTGATGCCGATTAATCAGTAAGTCACTAATATATATATATATATATATATATATATATATATATATATATATATATATATATATATATATATATATATATATATATATATATATATATATATATATATATATATATATATATATATATATATATATATATATATTTATATATATATATATATATATATATAGCTCATGCTACTTGGACCTAAAAAATTAGACCTGTCAGAGTCAGTAGAAACTAACATTTTTTTATGGTCCAATATATTAAGAAAAAATTTTATTGAGTGTAGTCTTGAGTCCCTAATACAACTGGGGATATTTTTTAATTTTTGAAAAATTTTTTCCACCTACCCCAAGCTTATTCAGACATCCCTTCTCTTTTTATTTAAACCCCCTTTCGTATTAAGGACTCGAGAGTATACTTCGAGTCCTTAATATACCTGTCAAAAAAGTTATGAGCTGTAACAAAAAAATAATAACAGTATTTTGTCGAAAATTTTTTTTTTTTTTTAACATTTTTTTCATCTTTTTTCTGATAATCTAAGGTTGATACTTGGAGTAGTCTTAAAAAAACAGATATTGGTTTTTACCTGCCATTTCTTAAAACATATTGGCAATATTGTTATATCCTAATCAACATAGAAAGTGATATGCACTTTGATAAATAGAAAGTAATATGCACTGATCTGATCATCATATTGATGAAATGTTTACATGTTGTTTAGCTCGTTTTTGGTAAACTCGCAAGATCGTGTAATCCGAGTATTTGATCGAGATGCTGTCATTGCCTGTAAAGATGGACAGGAACCTGAGCCTACACAAAAACTTCAAGATCTTGTTAACAGGTATTTTTTTGTTAACAGGTAGTTTGTTACACTTCTTTTTAATTTGAAACCTTAGTTTGATCTCATGTGCATTTTTTTTTAAAATTTAGAAATATAGTTTTCAAACATATTTGTTAAATTTCCTTTAAATAAAAAATCTTACAAATATTTTAAATTTAAAATTTTTTAACTAAAATACAATTAAAAATTAAAAATAAAAATAACTTACAAAACAAAACATAAATATATTTAAATTATAAAGTATATTTAAGTTTGTCATCTGTAAGCAATTACTATTTTTAAATTGAACTATGGTATAAATCAAACTTGAAATCTTGTTTCAGAACATTGTGGAAAAAATGTGCTTTCTCTGGCGATGGAGAGTTTATTGTAGCAGGTAAGATATTGTCTAATCGACAGGTTAGATATTGTCTTGTTTGCAAATGATTGATTTAACCTTGTTGTTTTATAATAATGATACAACATTATTATAAAAATTTAAAACCAAACCATGTAGAAATTTTACAAACAAAACATTATGCATAAAAGCAAAGAATAATTAGGTCTGGAACATTTGAAACAATTCCTTACTTTCAATCCATTTTTTAAATTATTCACATTTTATATGAAGCTGAGCTGCTAAAGTTTACAACCACAACAAATATGATCTTCAATTGGTCAATGCTTGCAGCATCAGTTTGAACACAAAAAAAGGCACATGACCTCATTTTGTTGAACCATTACAATATTAGTGTCACAGAAATCAAAACAAAAATAATTACTATATGCATAATGTATAAAGATGTATAATAACATACATAATAACATGCATAATAATATGCATAATAACAAATAAATAATAATGTTGTATCTTTTATGCTGTTTCTTTAGTACAAATTCTAGAGCATTTACTTTCTTAAATTGAAGTTTTTTTACATCATTATGGTGTGCACTCTCTTCATATTTTCTTACTTATCTCATTTTTTTTCACCTTAAGCTGATACCTCTCTACATGCTATTTATATCATCTGCATCAGCAATGTTCAATAAATCTTTTCTCACCCTATAATCAATAGTTTTAATCTCTGTTTAAGATTATGACTTTGTGTGTCTGTGTGTATGTGTGTGTATGTGGTGTGTATTTATACCTTTGAGATTTTTAAATTTTTTTCTCGAAATATATTGTGTTGAGCTTCTAGTGTGACAACAAGTAAAATATATTTTTGGTTTATATTATAATAACTCAAGTTTTGTTTAAAAATATTAAGAAAGCTGATGGTGACTTTAGTGATAAAAGATAAGCCACAAGGTGAATGTATATTTAAAAATAGGTAATCAAAATAGACTGCAAACAAGAATAAATATAAAAGTAATGTACAATAAATATTTTAGTAATATTTGATTTTAACATGTTTCACAGGATCATCAAGACAACATGCTTTGTATATATGGGAAAGAAGTATTGGCAGTTTAGTGAAAATATTACATGGAACAAAAGGAGAGTTGCTTGTAAATGTTGTGGTAAATGTCTTTTATTATTTGCATAAAGTTGCCAAATGATTTGAATAATTAAATAATTTTAAATGATTTGACGCAAACCATCAACAACTTATGGTAACACCATCAGTCCTAACAATGTTTTTGTTAGGACTGATGGTGTTTAATCTTTAATGTTTCTAAATAATTATTCACAAGTTGGTTGTTACGCAGCTTTAACAAAAATTTATTTTATTTATTTTTTAAAATTAATAATAAATTTTTTTATTTAATAAAATTTTTTTTAATTTAATAATTTTTTTTTTTTTATTTAATAAAAATTTTAATTATATTTATTGATAATAATAAAAAAACAATAGATTGTTAATGGGTTTAAATAAGGTTAATTTAACTGAAAGGGAGTATGGTTCTTTATATCTTAATTTTTTTTTGCCTATTTTTGGATTATCTTTTATCAATATTTTGGAATTAAAATGTTGGTTGCAAGATCAATTTCTGTTAAAGCTCTTTTTTTTATACATCTTCAATTTCTTTATATAATTGAAAATTATCTTATTTTATTTCAACTAAAATAAATGTTGAATTTTTTGTCAAAATAAATTTTAATTTGTTCATTAACTTTATATATAGTAAATCTTGATGTTGTTAACAGCTGTTTTAGTTATTTCAGTTCATAATATATTTAAATATTTAAAAAATAATATATTTATTATAGTTAAAAAATAATATATTTAAATATTTAAATATATTTATTTTCAATTTTTAGTGGCATCCAATCAGACCAATAATATGTTCTGTTGCAAATGGACTTGTTTCAATATGGTCACAAACTCATGTAGTAAGTTAAATTTAGTTTTCCTGTAAATTTTTTTATTTCTTTTAAAAAGTTAATTTTTTTTCAAGATAATAATTTTTCTTATTAAAATTTATGAATTTTAAAATGAAAATTGTATATAAATAATTTTTAAATTTCTGTGTAAATAACTTTTATTGATTTTACTTTATTAAAAAATACTTGTTTATTTCTTATTTTATTTTTTTTAGGAAAATTGGTCTGCATTTGCTCCTGATTTCAAAGAACTTGATGAGAATATTGAATACGAGGAAAGAGAAAGTGAATTTGATCTCACAGATGAAGATAAGGAAGAATTAAATAACTTGAATAATGAACAACATGAAGAAGTTGAGGTTTGTTCAAGTAAATGTTACTGTGTTTAGAATATTTATTAATGTGCTGAAGTTAGTGAAGTTAAAAAGTTAATTATTTGATTTATTCTCTGTGAGTTGATTAATAATCAAAAACCATAACAAATGCATGAGGCTGGTGCTTCGATAACCTTTTATTTGGTTGTAGAAAAATGTTTTTTTCATTGACATTGCTTTTTTTTTTTAAAATATTTTTTATAAAAAATGATAAATTATACAAAGCAAAGCTTTAAGTATGTAACAGTTATATGTTACATAAAAGTTTTTTTTTTCTTAATACAATCAATTTAAAAAAATACTTTTGATAAGTTTGTTCTTTTTTTTTTTAATACTTTTAGTATTAAGAAAAAAAAAAATTTTAAATAAATTTAGTAAAAACATTTGGTTTTGTTTTTATTGTTTCGATATATTACTATATGTTTTTTACTATATATTAATATGTATTAATTTATATTTTTGCCAACTTTTTTTTCATTGCATTCAAATTTACATCACTTATAGTAAAACAAAAAAATTATTAAATTATAAAATTAACATAATAATAGAAATCAATTAAATAAAAGGAAACTAACTTTTTTTTAGTATTTTTTTTTTTCCTACATAAATAATGGGGTGAAATGTAGAAATTGTGTCCTTGTTTTGTAAGTGAGGGAAATGCCTATGTGGTAATATCCCTATGTTAACTTTTTATGAACAAAACAAATTTCTCTGGAAATATCTAGGTATTTAATCCACCATATTTCTAGAAGTACAATGCTTAACTTTTTTCTCTACAAAGTTTCTCAGGTTTTTTCATCTAAAGGGTTAAAAGGAGTATAGTGGCAATTTTAAAAAATAAATTATTAAAAATATATTTTTTTGTTTTTGCCGAAAATTTTATGTTAAAAACATACAATCTTTTATTTATTGCTTGCGCTAAAAACTAAAAGACCTTAAGCACATTAAGCAAACATTAATTAGAATTTGCATTTTTAGATTGATGTCATATCAATTGACAAACCTGTATATTACAGCAGTGATGACGATGATGATGAAGACAGTTTACTTTATTTACCTGTTGCACCAGATATTGATGAACCTGAAAGTGATTTGTTGCCAGGTTTTATTTTTATGACCAATATAAAATTTTCATTATTTAACTTGTGATGTGTTTTACACCTTAGTAATTTTATATGCAGCATATATGCCTATTATTAGGAGGTGAGCAGTTGACATCAATGAAAAGGAGTTCAATTTCAGACTTACCTGAGACGAATGAACCTTCTTTAAAGAAAGCCAAGGTCACAGATGTTTCTATAAATGGAGATATTTATGACTACAAGAATGTTGAAGCAGGTAAAATATTTTGAAACCATAACAATTTTTAGTCTTAAAAATAATAAAAGATATTCTGAGTATTATTAAATTAAAAAATTTGTTTGCATTTTTGGCAACTTGACTATGTCAAAGTTTTATTATTGTAAAACCTTTTTATATTATGCGTTTTATAAAACTTTGTTTTATAAACTTTGTAAATTTTTTTACTTATTTAAATAAAAGTAAGATGACTTCATGAGGTTGTTTACAATAAATTTTGTTTACAATAAACCCATTTTCTTTAATTTGTTTAGTAAAATGGGTTTTAATCGTTTATATAAATTTATAATAAAAAAATTTAATGTAAAATATTTTTTATAAAGATTGCTAGAAATAGACTTATTTTTAGCCTTTTTGGTTTGAATGACTTAGTTGTGTATGTGTTAGATTTGAAAACAAGTTCTTGGATTAAATCAATACTATACAGTCTGTCATTATTGGTTGTTAGAGAGTGAGCTGTTTGACTCAAGATGTTTGACTCAAGTTTTTGATGCTTGTCAATTGAAAACTTAAGGCATTGCTAACAATAAAGAGAAGACTTATTAAACAATAGTTGTAGGGATCAATGTCTTTTCCAGAACCTTATCAGCCTGGAGAACACTTATGTACAATTAAATGTTAAAAGATAAGGAAAGATTTCTTTGTTAGCTTTAGGATAGAACTATGAAGTAGGTTTAATAGGGTGTGAAGAAGAAACAGAAAAGAAAACTTTAAAAGTTTCCTGTTCCTACTCTAAGATGACAATTGCAAATATTGTAATATTAAGGCGACTTCACTCGTTTTATATTTACTCCTTTATTTACTCCTTTATTTACTCCTTTATATTATTTATTATTTATTTTGATTTTTAGTATGTGAAAGTTTTAAGGCTTTAATTATAACCAATGTAAAATAAAATAAAAGCTACCACACCTGCCTGAATCTTGGTGACTATGTAGTCTGAAGAAGAAATTAGTTTTTTTTTGTCTGTGCTGAGGAGAAACTCTGCACAGACTAGTTTTTAATTAGTTTTTCTTTGCAAATCAAAATGTAATAGCCATTAATAATGAAAGTCATTATTATTAATAATGAAAATCATAATTAAACATCAATACTGAAAAAGAGCCATTGTCTGAGAAATATAAGCAAAGTCTGGAAGTGATGTCTTCATTTTCAGATATTTTGTAGAAAACTATAAAAATAGTCCACTGGTAATTTTTTTTTCAAAAAGTCCTATTTATTTCAGAGATATTGGGTCCCAAAATTTGGCCCATTTTGTGAAAATATTTGCATAAGGAGTGCAATTGCTATTTTGTGGAATAATTTTAGCTACATGAATATAATAGACACGTTTCTTTTTAATTTTTTTTGCTAATCTGGGTAGATTTCTATAGTAAAAGTAAAAATTCAACATGGTAACATTTTTAGTTGTCTAGAAATCATGGTCCGAAACCACTAAAATTGAAATTTTACCCTAACTTTGAGCTCTAATATTGCCTAAGGCCGTTACTTGCACATAGTTTTCTTAGGTGTTTTTGAAAGACACTAAGGCATACATTGATTATATGGAACAAAATTTATGTGCATGCAAGGACCTGGGAGAAAATAACTTGCCAAAAATCTTGATAAATTACCCATAACAACCGTGGCCTTAGGTTTGCCGTAAGCAGTATAAATTATTTAATTTCCTTAAACATGCATTCTAATATCTGAAAAAAAAATCCATGTGCTCGGATGATTAAAAGCCTAGACAATGTAACGTCTATTCATCGCTGCTTCCAAAATATTCCTTGAAATTAATTAATATTGTTAATAAACCAATAATTTTGGTTTTCAATGCAATAGATCTCAGTAAACAAAAATGTATAATAATAGAATTTGTTGAGTTGTCATATATTCACTTGGCTTTAATATTGTCCTCAGACGCTGTTGAACTTGCTCCAGACTCATTTTCCTTCCACGTTCTTCTTCAGCCATAAACATCTGCGTTAGCACCGTTTTTTGCTTTAAAGAATATTTAAGTACTTTTCTTTTTGGTAATGTCTATCCAGTGATGTTTATAAAGTTTTCAACCCCTTTTTAATCGTAGGGAAAGCTCAGAAAGCATGTGTTCTGCTAATAATTCAGTATCATAAAATTATTCAGCTCAACCATTTTTTGTACAAAACTTAAAAGCATTAACTATCAACACGTTTTTTTTGGGAGAAAAGTCGAAAAGAATTATAACTGTTTATGTGGGAATCAGATTTGGTATTGATAAAGTAAAAGCTTTGGAGTCCATTGGACCTTCAGCGACATCAACATTTTGAGTTCCTTTGCTATTATGAAGAGCCTCATAAATATCTTCTGCAGTCAACAATTTGTTTCCAGCATTGACAAAACTTCTTATGACTTATTTCGCTCCTGCTGACTTTATGTCGCATTGACGACGTGACGGCTTATTGTAACCATATCTTTTAAGAAAGAATCGCTTTGCTTTGCAAATTTTGTAAATGGCTTCTAATTAGAAGTTGCCATCATAAGATGATGCGTTATCTGACTTAGCGTACGGGTTTTTTAAACAATGGTAATCATTTTTAACTTTGGTCAAAACAACATCACCAAGACAGAGTACATCAACAAGGCCTTGCTGTCATCTATAGACAGCATTGAAAAAGAATTTTTTTCCTTATTGACCATTTATCAGGACTGTGCTATCCTTATTTTAGTAATCAACCTGGTTGATTGCTAAAATGAGGTTAGCACAGTCAGTGCATTGACCTTCGTCAGCAGCTATGATTTAAGGTTGATTTATGTCTGGATCTGAAAGGGCAAAAGAAGTAAAGTGGCTCTGCAAAGTAGAATTTTCACTACATTTGGAAGGATGATGGCCTCAGATACCTTTCACCTTTTTCAAGGAACTTAGTATTATTTTTATACTTCCACTTTTCAGAAACAGCAATCAAGGTTTAAAACCTATCCATGGCAGCTACTGTGACACCATCAAGACAAGCCAAACCTTTTCCTTAAGAATGTTATTTTATTTACACTTCCTGCAGCAAACCTTAACAAAAAATAAACTCAAAAAATGTTCTACTTTTTTCCTGTGGCAATCGGGATTTGTTGACCTTTTCCTTTTTTGGGATGAAAAATCCTCTGCTTGCTATTTGCAACTTGAGTGCTTTTTCTATTTGAAGTTTTATGAAATCAAAAATTTTTATTAATGTTTCTTTAGCACTCGTCACGAATAATCACTGAAAGCAAAATAATTTGTCCTGTAGAATCACTTTCTTAAAACAGCTGGTACATCTTAAAACAACATTGGTACAACAAGGTCTTGTCCTATTAAAATGTGTCTGTCATATTCATGTTGCTAAAATTACCCCACAAAGTAGCAATTGCACTCCTTGCGCAAATATTTTTACAAAATAGGCCAAATTTTGGGACCCAATATCTCCGAAATGAGTAGGACTTTTTATGGCTCTTAAGCAGTTGCTTCTGTCCTGGCAACTAAATTGAAGTTGTAAAAAGAGCTCGTTATGTGGCAATGTGTTTTGTATTATTAACAATGCACATTAATAGCATTAGTAGAGGCACCATCCTTGCGCAACATTGCCATTGCATTGCGCTGTTGCCATGCAATTGAATAAACATATATTGTAAATATTTTATAAACATTTATATATTGTAAATATTTTAGTGTTTTATTTTGGTAATTATAATTTGTTCTTATTGCATAATAGTTTATATTGCTAATTACTAATTAGAGTTAAATAAATTTTCTTTACTTTAAGAAGATTGTAATATGAATAGATTAATTTGTAAAATAATTAATTGTAATATCAAAGACGTTTAGAAACCAGTGGTAACAGTATAGCAACAATCATGCAATATGTTTGCAACTTTTGTAAAATAAAAAAATTATTTATTCTTGATTAATTTTCTTTCCATTTATTTATATTTATATTATATATTATACTCGATCTATTTATATTATATATATTATACTCGATTACTTTTATTATACTCGATTATTTTTATTACTCTATTATTTATATTATACTCGATTTTTATAACGATTTATATAATTTTTTTTTTTTTTTTGTATGTATTTAAGTGCTCCCAGAAGTCCTTACGGTCTTATCATAGAGCACCGCGGGTGAGCATTTAACAGGAAGTTCACGCCTCCTTCCGTACCAATGTCGCTTGTTGGGCTAGAGCTGGCGTCAAACCTCGGACCTTTGGGTTCTGAGCCAGAATTCTAACCACTGCAATGTGAAAATCCTTCGCGCAGCATACGTTAACATACCGTGCTCATGTTAAATTTGGTCATTTAAAATCGACCCGATCGACACTAATCAAATGAAATAACGAATTACTTATATAGATCTTAAAAATAAAATAATAAGTTAAAGTAAAAGTAAATAAAGTTTACTTTAATTTTATTGTTCACTTCTTTTTTTTTTCAGAGAGATTTATTGAAAAACCTAAACCAAAAGCACCTAATTCAACGAGGAGTAAGCGAGGCGGTAAAAAGTCAAGTCTGGGTAAAAATAGAAAAATCTCTCCTTTGGGTGCGGATATCGATGACGAAATTTCTCAAGATGGTTCAGAAAAACAAGCCGAGTTAACTGCTTAACAGAAAATCATTTATAAGTAGTTCATATAAAAAAAACTTATAATAAATTTAAGTTTTGAGTTAAAACTTAAATTTAAGAATAAAAAAAAGTCATTTTTTACTGACGAGAGAAATATTCTCAAAACTTCTATTAAAAGAAGTTACTTGCCTCCATTAAGTGAAAATAACAAGGACTTTAAATATATTTTTCTTTTTCTAAAAAATACATTTTTATAAAGTGATATAAAGTATTTATGTATTTATTATACAGTAACATAATTATACAATAGTATATAAACGTGTAAATGTCCAAAAAGTTGGCTTAAGTAATTTTTTCTCAAGGTAGTTGCAAGCAGAGGCGGTTCTACAGATAAAATGAGGGGTTGGGGTGAGTCCTCAAAATGTACCGTAAACTCGTAAAAAAAACTGACTATAACTTAAAAATCATCATCTTAGGGGGAATGTAACACCCTCGTACAACCGCCCCTGGTTACGAGCTTTGTATGGAATCCCATTGTTTTTTGAAACTTTATTAGTTTGGTACATGTTTTAGTTCTTTATTAATAGTTGTAAAGAGACTACTGCTTCAGATGAATAGTTCGGTATCATCTGCGTACATAATACTTATACGATTTGAAGCTTTATTCAAATCGTTTATAAATATCAATAAAAGTTAGGGTCCGTGGATTGAATTTTGAGGAACACCGCATACGATATCAAGATAATTGTATTAATAACCGTCATTACTAATTACTAAGTGATAAATATAAATATAAAAAATAATCTGTATCGAAAGAAAATAATAATATTATAAAACAATATAAAATAAAAAAGTAAAAAATTATAAAAAATTTCTGAAATTAAAATAAAATAAAAAAATGTATAAATAAAGGTAAAGTTTAATTATGTTATTTTGTATAAATTGTGTAAACTTTTATATAAAACAGATAAAAAGCACCTAATTCTGAATAAATAAGTTGTTTCGAGACTCGTTCATATGAACGCTAAGACTACAAGAAAGGAAATAAATTTTCAATCAGAAATCTGAATATCTATTTGCAATCATTACAAAAAACCATACCTATGTCACAATCTGTACAATCTATATTCTTCTTTGTCTGAGATTGCTATTGAAGCCAAAAACAAAAAAAAGCAAAGCTGTATGAGTTAGTCATGCACGTCTAACTTTTTTGGCAGAAAACACACGGGGTACAGTTAATTATGTGTTTTTGTCTTTTGATATGTACCTCTATTGAGTGTTTTTTTTTAATGTTATACTAATGGTAGTAGTTTAGACTATTTTTCTTAGACTATTTTTGTTATCTTTTTTTGGTAAAGAAATCTCAATATAGTTTAAAATAATAATTTAACTTTTTTTTTTTTTATATAATTTTTTTTTTTTAATTTAAAAAATAATTTTATAATTTTTAACTAGTAATTAACTAATCCAGAAAGATCTATACCATGAACTATAATATTATAATGATAAGCTATTGTGCGTTGAATTTTTAAAAAACAACTTTTTTTGTAAGCAAAAAACATCTATTAGAACAATGAGAAACTTTAAGAACAAAGAATCAGATGATGATCAGATGAAGATCTGTTGGTAGTTTTAATAAGTTTTTATTTAATGATATTGTTTTAAAAGTTTCTTGAAAAGTTTCTAAAAAAGTTTCTAAAAAAGTAAAATTTTATAAATTATTGGTGCCTATTATTTTTTGAATAAAAACATCCGGGCATATGTAATTTTCCGGAATAGCCAGAAATTAGTCCGGATGAGCCGTAAACTTTTAAAAAAAAAACCCGGGTGTTTTTCTTTTAAATATAGAAATTCGATGTTGTGAAAAAATCAGTTTAATATATTGAATGCTTTCTTTTTTATAAGCCTATTTCCTCATTTTGTATTAGAGCGACGCATAGTGCGCTATTTGTACACCACTTATTGAAGGACCTCTCTGAGAGAAGCCCTGGGTGTTGGCAGTAATTTTTTTTGTACATCTCAAATGTTAATTGATCTAAAATAACAAATAGAAGAATATAATAAAAGTTATAAATATTTGGAATTTTATTTAATCAAAATATTAAGCATAACCTCACCATTTTCAACGGTAACAGAAGACGATGCTTAAAACATTAAAAAAAAAATGAGTAAATTAAAAAATGTTAAACAAGTAAAAAATTTTATTAAAATATATAATATTTTATTAAAAATATAACATTTTATATTTCATAAAATATAATATTATATAAAATTTTATTAAAAATTTTAGTAAAAATATAAGTAAAACAGGAACACTTAAAAAAGTCATATTTATTAAAAATTATAAAAACTTGCAATTTTATTTAATATAAATATAATACATAACCTGACCAGTTTCAGTGGTGAAAGAAGACGATGCTTAAACATTTAAAAAAAAAAAAGAGTTAATTAAAAAGGGTTAAATGTAAAAAGTTTTATTTTAATAAAAATATTAGTAAAATAGGAACAGTTAGAAAAATTCGTATTAATTAATTCTTTCTCCATACATAATATATAAAATACAAAACAGAGCCCTACCAGTTATGCTTCTACCAGACACTAAAGGCAAAAAAATATACCTCATAATAATCGACAGAATAATATTTACATATAAATAACGTTAACATATATATATTTATAATTATAATTTTTTACATATTTCCCTCATTTCCTGCATAAAGTTGTCTAAGGTAAAAAAAAAGATAACTGAAGCTAAAACTAACTAAAAATAACTATAAACTAAACTAAAACTATAAACTAAAATAAACGTTAAAAATCTTAATATAAATGTCTTTTTTTTTTTATTTAACTATACTAATCATATAATTCATACTTAGTTTTTGTTCCAACTCTCCTAGAAGAAAAATAAAATCAAGCTAAGGTACTTGAAGTTTTAAAATTCCAGTTACAGTACAAATAAACAAATTCCTATTAACAAATATCTAATAGCAAAAATACTGACTTATCTCACTTTTTAACTCTCTGTCTAAACAATAAAAGCACTTAATTGTATAGACGTTAAAATATCTACCGAATTTTTTAAAAATAAATTCACCTAACTAATGTAAACAACACCTTCATGAACTCTCTCTTTATTAACTAAAGAAAATAAATCTTAATTAAACTAATTTAATATAAAATGACAAAAATCTGTCTTAATAAGAATTTTAAATTTTTTTTCTTTATTAAATATAATTTTAAGTAGATGTGAAATTTTGGGTTTATTGCATAAGATTATAAAAACCTACAGTTTTAGAGTTTTTAAATCAACAACAGCATTTTGAAAAACATTTTAGCTACTTTATAAGAAATAAAAAATCATTTTAAACTTACTACCTTTTTCTTCATTGTTGTTAACTAAACAGAATAACAAACAATTGATAGTAAATTTACACTTTGGTAGTAGATTAAAAAGATTAAATAAAGACTAAAAAAATTTAAAGATACTATATTAAGAAGATTTTAAAAACCTGAAATTTTAAACCTCCTTCAAAAAAACCCAGATATATTATAAAGAATTTTAATTCCTTTTTAAAAAGTAAAAATGCTTTTTAATTTACTCTCCCAAATAATGCTGTCGTCATCTAAAAGGAAAAGCAAAAGTCGATTCTTCCTCAATCTCCTTAAATTATTTCAATAATAGAATAAATATTTAATCTTTCTCGATTAAATTAATTTACAAAAATCTAAAAATCGTTTAAACCATATTATTATTGCAAAGTTAATTTAAATCCATCAACATATACGAACTGCAATTTATAACATTTAATTATAACAAAATGGAACAAAACTTACTTCTTAGTAATTCAGCGACTAAAAAATAAACATATATTGAAGAACTAAGTACGTAACATGATACAAATCAGTAACATAATACACATCTAAATAAATACAAACCTTCATCCTCAACAATTTGGGACATTCTATTAATTCGATATAAAAAATAAAAAAAAATATATGCTTAAAAACAAACTAAATAAAGGTAATAGACACGGTAAGACAAAAAATGTAAACTATGAAAACGATTAAACAGAATACGACCTACTCGAAAGGATTATATATCTTTTGGATGATCCGAAAGCAGGTTTGCGATTTTAAAGAAAACACAGACCTAGAATGTTTTTGCTTCGTGCTATTGCGCTATTGCGCATGCGAAGTTTTTGTAAACCTACTTATGGATCATCCAAGCTAAACGACGCACAGTGGAAAATAGTACTACAAAATCGTACCATAAATGTTTTATGTTCAAATTTCAATTTCACTATTGAAGTTTTATATATATATTTTTTAATAGTTTAATAGTCAATCTTTAATATAATGTAGGAATTTTACCTAACTTTTTGTAAAAAGATCTTTTTTGAAGCCTTACCGTTTCATATTTTTGACAATTTTCAATCTAAACTTATTTGCTTCATAACTTTAAAAGATATTTTCTATAAAACTTTTTATGAATAAGTATAAAGTATCATGTTATGGAGATTTTAGAACAAATTAATTTTTTTAATTATATGGTTTTGTTTGCAAATATTTAATTGAACTATAAAGTAAAAAAGAAAAAAAAAAGCTTAAAGTTCACTGATAATTTTGGCAGTCACCGACGCTTCCCGACGCTTTATTTTTATAATTAATTAGTAGCTTAGGTGTCTATAAAATGATTTAATAAAAATCAGGTGCGGATACGTGCGGTTTATAAAGTTATAAATAAAAAAGTAATAAAAGTCAGAAAACAAAATACCGCTTGTTATCATGGTTTCAGACTATCTGTTTATAACAAAAGTTTTTTCATTGGATTTTCATTTAGAATTAATATTGATGGACATACATTCAATTATTTTTGCATTTTATGGTGAAAAATCAGCTACAAGCTTTCTCCTCAGGTGTTATAATAAATGCTGAAAGTTTCGGGACATATGCTATAGAAACTGCCCACATTTGTGTGAGTAATTAAAGCTGGTACTTTATGCCGTCTTCAGTGCACAAAATGTTGCATTTAAGAAAAAATAATAAAACATTTTGCAGTACTTCCTATCGGACAACTTTCAAAAGATGCGCAAGAATCCCGTAATAAAGGTTATAAAAAATTTAACCTTCATCATGCCAGGAAATATTCTAGATTAGCTACAAATGAGGACGTATTTCATACTTTTTTGTACACTTCCAACCCCTACATCACCAGCATTAGAAAACCGTACAGCAAAAATGTCCAAGAACTTGATGAAAATACTTTGCAGCTTTTGAAAGTCTACTTATAATTTATTCTATAAAAACTCACTGTCTAAAGTTGTTATTAATAAACTATTTTGAATATTGCTATAATGAATTTGAATATAAGCATTTTATAAACTCTTGAAAATATATGTTATGTAATCATGTTAATGTTAATATATATTCAAATTAATTAAATACACGCAACTACTAAAAAATCAAATTAGTAAAGCAATTAAACCTAATAAAAGGAAAATTTTTGTTTAAAAGAAAAAAAGTAAGTTTTTTTTTTGTCCAGAGATTAGCCAAAAGTTCGTATAAATGTTTTTTTATTATATAAATTTAATATTAATATATTTTCTAAATAAATAAGCAGTTTTTGTCATTTCTAATACTTTTAAAGTTTTTAAAATAAAATTAAAAAGAACATGTTTAGTTAAAGTAAAAAAAAAAAAAATGAAAATTGTGAGGTTTTCGATTTTTATATAAAAGTTATATATCAATTTTTTTTTTTTAATAAAAGTTTTTTTATTATTTTATTTTTTTTTTAATATTTCCTAAGAAGCCTAATATTCTTTTTTACATTTGTGCGAAATTTCAACATACTTATCATTAGTAACAAAAAAGTTATTGATTTTTGTAAAAAAAAAAAAAAATGAAAATTGTGAAGTTTTTGATTTTTATTTACGAGTTTTATATTAAATTTTTTTTTATAAAAAAATATTTCCTTAGAAGCCCAATATACTACTCTACATTTGTGCAAAGTTTCAACACTTTATCATGAGTAACAAAAAAGTTATTGATTTTTGTAAAAAAAAAAAAAATGAAAATTGTAAAGTTTTTGATTTTAATTTACGAGTTTTATATTAAATTTTTTTATATAAAAAATATTTCCTTAGAAGCCCCATATACTACTCTACATTTGTGTAAAATTTCAACAATTTGTCTTTAGTAACAAAAAAGTTATTGATTTTTGAACTAAAACAGACCTTTATTTTCCACTGTACGACGTTAAAAACGTTGATAGGTGCATTGATAGTGCTCGACATTGCTTAATTTACTTATTTTATTTATACATACTTTTGAACTATTTTTATATATACTCCTTACATTTACTATTTATTTATAAAGTATATAATATATTAATATAAAATATAGTATAGTATATAATATCAAACAATAATCAAACAATAAGCGTGATATTTCTCATGAATTCAACAATAAATCAAATAAATATAAATAAATAAATCAAACAATAAGCGTGATATTTCTAATGCTACTTTGCTAATATTGGTGTCTTGCATCAAAAATTCAGTGCCAAACAATTCATTTAAAAATTACTTAACAGGCACACACTGCTCCTTAAATTTCAACGAACTAAACCAAGACGAACTTGAGATAGCTAAGAAATCACTTAAAATCAAGTCCCCAGGAATCGATGGTATTTCTTGCAAAGTAGTGATAGATGTTTTTGAGGAAATACGTAATCCTATTTACCAAATATTTAACTCATCAGTTACAACAGGTATTGTACCTGATTTGCTTAAAATCTCAAAAATTATACCAGTCTATAAATCAGGAGAAGCCAACTCTTTAAACAATTAAAGACCTATTTCAATCCTTTTGGTATTCGCAAAACTTCTTGAGCGAATTATCTACAATAAACTTAATAAATATTTAAAAACTAATAAAATTATCAATAAAGGTCAATACGGTTTCCAAATGCGACACTTAACAGAGCATGCAATCCTTGATCTCTCAAATAGGATTAGTAAATCATTTAAACAAAAAAAATTCACGGTTGGAATTTTTGTTGATTTGTCAAAGGCGTTTGACACCGTCAACCATGAGATTTTACTGACAAAAATGGAAAATTATGGCGTTAAAAATAAAGCTTTAACCTGGTTTAAAAACTACCTTAATGACAGACACCAGTGTGTTAATATAGATAAAAAAAACAACTCGAATTTACTGAAAACAAAATGTGGTGTACCCCAAGGGTCCATTCTTGCTCTTCTTTTGTTTCCTATTTACATAAACGATCTCCCAAATGCCTCTAATATTTTCAAAACTATAATTTTTGCCGATGATAAAAACTTATTTTACTCATCAAAGACTATTGAAGACTTATTTAAAAAAACAAATAATGAATTAAAAAAAAATTAATATATGGTTTAAATCAAACAAACTATCACTCAATATAAAACTAAATATATTCTATTCCAATCTACTCAACAAATTAAAAAGCTTCCCCTTAACCTACCAACAATTAATATAGAAAATATAACCATCGAAAGAGCTTAAAATACAAAGTTTTTAGGTGTTCTAATTGATGAACACACCTCTTGGAAGCCCCACATCAACTATATAAATACAAAAATATCAAAGAACATAGGTCTACTTTATAAAGCAAGATCTTTCTTGACACAAAAAAGTCTAAGACTCGTTTATTTTTCATTTATACATAGCTATCTTATGTATGCCAATATAGCATGGGGCAGTACCCACATAACTAAATTAAAACCGCTTTATCTGCGTCAAAAGCACGCTTCAAGACTAGTGTTCAACAAAAACAAACTTACTCATGCTCAACCCCTACTGGAGCAAATGAACGCTTTAAATATTTTTCAAATTAATATTTATCAAAATATACTTTTCATGTTTAAATATAAACTAAGTCTGGTTCCAGAACATTTTACAGCCCACTTTTTTGAAAACAACGTAAACAAATACAATACAAGAGCAACGGGAAACTTTAAGATACCCTTTGAAAAAACTAAACTCTCAAAGTTTTCAATAAAATATCGTGGTCCCTATTTATTTAACAAAATAATTTCTAGAAACGAATCGCTAATAAATTTAAACAACGAACAGTCCCTAAAAACAAAGTTAAAATCTACAATAATCAAGTTAAACAACTACAAAGAGTTTTTTTAAACTTCAATTTAAAATTTAAAAATTAAAAATAATATAAAACAACCCTAATAAAACAAAAAATGTAACTTTTCAAAGGAATCAATAAAAATAATACTAAAAGGAGATAGTAACATTAACAATTTTAAGGCATATATGTATCACATACATATTTGCCACGTATGCAACTGATTTTTATGTGTATTACACGTCTAGAAGGTACTCGATGACAAGACTGACCCCAGTCTTCTGCGAGCTTCCTATAACTACAAACAATTAATTATTTTCTTCAATCTTGTTTTTATCATACTTTTATATATATATATATATATATATATATATATATATATATATATATATATATATATATATATATATATATATATATATATATATATATATATATATATATATATATATTATTCTGATTGAAAGAATATAGAAGGTTTATTTCTTTGGTAATTTTTACGTTCACGTTATTCTATTGTGTACTTTGTATTTATTTTTATCAGGTCTCAAAGTTAAATGTAACAATATTTTAGATTTATCCCTTATTTATTTTGGACTTTATGTTTACGATATTTATATTTGTATATCTTTATTCGCCAATCGATGATTGGTCAATTGTAAATACATTGTAGTTGTGAAATAAACGTTAATATATATATATATATATATATATATATATATATATATATATATATATATATATATATATATATATATATATATATATGTATATATATATATATATATATATATATATATATATATATATATATATATATATATATATATATTATTTATATATATATATATATATATTTGCTATATTATTTGCTCTACTAATTATATAAAACGCTGTATTGAGCACTCTTACTGGAAATATTAACATAATTCCTACAATATATATATATATATATATAAATATATATATATATATATATATATATATATATATATATATATATATATATATATATATATATATATATATATATATATATATATATATATATATATATATATATATATATATATATATATATATATATATATATATATATATATATATATATAAATTTATTTAGTTTATATATATTTTTGAACTATTTGATTATATACGTAAACTAATAATAAAACGAATGAAGATAATTCTTCCACCGATTTTGAACATGTGTTGAGTAAGTTTTATATATACTCCTTACATTTACTATTTAATTATATAGTATATAATATATTAATATAAAATATAGTGACTATATAAATATAATTATATAGCAGTATATAATATACTACTATATATTTATAAATACTTTAACTCTCGTTTAACTCTTTAATTAAGTAATTTAATCTTTATTTTTCACGTTTTTTAATTTTTTGTCTAAGAACAAGTTGAATGATAATCAATTTATTGACAACAATTTGATTATCATTAAACTTGCTCTTAGACAACAATTTACACAACAACCCAGCGGGCATTTTGACGTCTCAAGTCTCGTTTGTAAGATGTCCTTATTTGGTCTCAAATGAAAGACTTGAGGACGTCTGTTCTAGACGTCCTAAAGACGTCTTTTCAAGACGTCCTAGGGACGTTTATTATAGATGTCCTAAAGACGTCTTTTCAGCCGTCCTATGGATGTCTCTGGCAGGTCTCATGTGAAAGATTTAAGGACGTCTTCTTCAGACGTCTTAGAGACGTAATTTTACCTAGATATTTTTTTAAAAGTTATATAAAAATGCAATGATATGAAATACACACCTTAGATGTTAAGTGAAGGTGTATTAAACTTTAAAACAAATCTTCGAATTAATAACCATTTTATTGCCCCTGTTTGTCGTAAAAGCAAAGACCAGTTTTTTGTTTTTTACCGAAGTCCTTATCTCTGGAACAAAATAGTCTAAATTTTGATTTTTCCACCCAACTGACTTTTGATTCATTCAAACAAAAACTTAAAAAAAAATTATATTTTCAATTGAAAATATCTTGATTTATTTTTAATTGCTTTTTTTGTTATTATTTTTGTTTTATTTTGTATATTATTCGGTTTAACATTTTATCTTGGGATTTTAACATTTTATCTTGGTTTTTAAATATTTTCGTATAACGATGTATTATTATTATTTCAGTACAGAAATTATATTTTTATTGAAAATTTACCATATATAGTAAAGGGCTTCATGACAAAATCATGACAAAAATGATCCTTTTGAAGTCCTGTCGTTACTAATTAAAAAATTGTAAAATATATTTAGTTATTTTAATATTTAACTGCAAAATATTAAAAAAAAAAAAAAAAAAAAAAAAAGAAAATCAAATCCGCAGTACGTGCTTACATAATTCGCCAACTTAAATACTTCTTTTTTAATGTAGCATTTTCATATTGATTTAATTTTTTCCATTCCTCTTCTAGTCTCTTTTAATGTTTTTAAATGATTTTCATTATTTTTGGTTGCTGAATACATTGAATGAATAACGAGATTTATTGTGATTATTTTACTCAAAAGTTGTTTTAAACAATGGAAATAACTTTAATAATTTTTTTTTAATAATTTGTTTCTTCAAATAAAATAAAAAAATTTGTTTGGAAAGTATTTTTTTAATTAAGGTAAAAAGTAGTACAATGTTTGCACTATGTATGCACTATGTTGGTAAGCTAACTAAAAGTACTACGATTGGCCTTGGCGATTGTTAAGAAAGCTGAAAATAGTAGGATTTAACAAAATATCTAAAGAATTTCGCACAACACAAGAAAATTGTATTAGTTCCCAAAATTTTATAGATTTCTGAGTGGTTTTCTAACAGGTTTAGGGTTAATCCTAACTTTAACCACTAAAACGTATTTCAAAAATTTGAGTACAAATCAATTGTTCGTACTCAAATTTTTAAAACACGTAATTATAACCTACATTGATAAATCAAAATGTCTTCCCTTTACATTTTCAGATGGCACATCTAAAGAGGTGCCACCTATAAATGTAAGATTATATTTTTTTGTGTGCAAAGCTCTATGATCCACCAAGGACGGTATTTGAAGCTCGGCAAGGAGGGGCTTAAAGGTCCTAACATTTTCGTTTATAAGTAACTTTCTTTTTCAATTATTTGCATTTTAGCGGAATAGTTAATTATATATATGTAAAATTACGTATAACAGTCAATTTCATTGGTCAGTATAACAGTCAATTTCATTGGTCAGTATAACAGTCAATTTCATTGGTCAGTATAACAGTCAATTTCATTGGTCAGTATAACAGTCCAATTCTGTATAAAAGTAAATTTACAAAAAAATACTTTAATAAAAAAGTCCCAAGGGAGGGGGGAGGAAATGCAACTACCACCAAGCCCACCCACCCTAAAACCCGCCACTGTGATCTACAAACGTCTTTATACATGATGGTTATGCAGCTATGATTATGTAGAGCTCTATCTATAGGGTTCAGATTTTCATAGCATCAAAATACAAAGTTAGTACATCCATCACTTTTTTTTATTGCATTAATAGTGTTTTTAATCTCTTCAGCTAGACAATGACATCATTACAGAGTGTATTGTCAATAATAAATAGATTTTGCAATTTGAGCCATTTAAAAATCAATCAATATATTTACATCTACAAAACATAAAATACCGATTCTATGACTTTAAAGTAATCGTTACTAAACGAAATTTATAACTGAAATAGCCACGTAAACAATAATCATGTTTAACTAATGTAATACAAAATGTACTATTAAAAGTTTGAATTGAATTCAATAATAAAGATAAACTTTTATTAGGAGTAATTAAAATTCAAAATAAGTAAAGTAAATTACTAATTAATGTTTTTTTCGATTTCTTTAAAAAATTATGCGTTTTATACTTAATAGTTGCTTATTAGTTGAAGCAAAAACTTTATAAACAATTTGAGGAAGTTGTTGCAAATCTTATATTTACAATTTAAAACTTATATAAAAAGAAATAATAATTAATAATTTATGAATATATATATAAATATTTTGTAAATATAAAAAATAAATGTATAAATCATAAATTGAAAACAAATAGGTAACAAAATAATGTTTCAAAAAATAATGTTTCAAAAAAAAAAGTTATATAAAATCAAGTTAATATACTTAAACTTTCTTATAGAAGACACACGTAGAATGTGTAAGAAGATATTTTTAAAAATAATTTTAACTACCTTCACCTTACTTTTTTCGTTTTTCATATTATTAAACCGTATTTCCACAAGAGTTTTTTTATCCCAGATAAAATAAAAAAATCATTAAAGAGGTTTCACTGAGGTTTAAATTAATTTTTCTTAGTCAGAAGAGTTCCTCTAATAAATAAACATTTTTCAAAACATCAATTTACATTTAGGGGTAAAAAGGTATAATTTAAAAAACAATGATTCAAAACTTTATCAAAAAAAAAACAAAAAAACATAATTAAAACATATTACTGAAGTTATTACAAACAAAACTAAAAAAATCTTTTAAATTATTAGGCCTAAAAAATTTCTAAAAAAAAAAATATCTAAACAAGCCTAAAAAATATCTTCTTTAAAACTATGACAAAAATATGCCAAAGTTCTAATAATTTTCAATTTATAAAAACTTCGGGCATTTTTATTATTATCATTATGCAGATTTATTTTTGATCATTAATTAAAAAATATTTAAGCTAAATGTCAATTCTGAGCAAATTTAAACTAAAGTTTGATACTATAATATAGTTTACAAAATATAAAATTATTTTTCAAATTGAATTTTAATTATTTTTTAAATTTATTACTCTATATTATAGAGTAATAAATTTAAAAAATAATTAAAATTTAATTTGAAAAATAATTTTATATTTTGATATAATGAAATATATTTTGAAAAATAAGACAAGACAAGTCAAAGACGGTTTATTAAAACTTGGGCTTAGAAGCAGAATATTATAACAATAGTCGTTTTATAAAACAATTCTAGATTTAAGTTATTCCATGAAACAAACAAATTTTCTTGTTTTGTGTAATCCATAAAGTATTAGAAAATATTTTTACATATTTTATATTATAATTTGTTAAATACAATTTCATTTTTAAAAAGTAATTTTTTATAACAGTGCAATATTTTGTAAATATAAAAAAGAAATGTATAAATCATAAATTAAAAACAAATAGGTAACAAAATAATGCTTCAAAAAAAAAAAGTTATATAAAATCAAGTCAAAAACATAAAATGCTGTTAGACAAGTAAATGTCTTATTACTTTTTTTGCAACACTTTAAGATATTTCGGTTGCCGTTATTAGTTACACTAACAAACTGTGAATCTGCTACCTCCAGTGTATAGCTTGTTGTTACAACATGTCTGGAAGCTGGGATTGTACGATATGGTTCCGCAACAACTTGCGAACGTACTACCTCCTGGGTTTAATACACCGTTGCAACATTTATAGAAGCTCGGATTGTACGATATTGTTCCGCAACAACTCGCGAACGTACTACCTCCTGGGTTTAATACACCGTTGCAACATTTATAGAAGTTCGGATTGTATGGACCACATCCTGAGTTACCAGCGTTCAAGTTTTTGATAAAAAATAAACAGAAAAAAAAAAAAAAAATCAAACTTTTTACGTAGAGACATTTTTTACAAATACTGAAATCTTGTACAGAGATTTTATATTTGCCTTAAAACAGTTAATTTTTTTATCTTTTTAAATAAATATTTGTTTTATTCAATAACAATATTAATCAGTGCCACTTGAACTTACTTGACACTTGAAGCTTACTTCAGAACACTTGTAGCTTACTTCAGAACACTTGAAGCTTACTTCAGAACGCTTGAAGCTTACTTCAGTAAGCAATATGAAAGTTCAAAAAAGCTGAAGACCTCATCCTAGTCTAAATTAAAGCATGTTTTCAAGTGTTTGATAAACGTTTCATAAAAAAATAAAATGAACCAAAAATTTTTTAAGTCAACATATTTTTAACAATTTTAAAAAAAACTTAATGCACTCTAATATTATGCGAAAAGCGTTTCAAATTTTTATAAAATAATACTCTTCTTTTAAAATTAAAATACTTTGAATATTTAGACTGACAAGTGAACTTTATTTATAAATAAAACTCATAATAGCTGACACAAAACACTATAAGCTATATGAATTATTGGAACAATAAAAACACTCCTTGGCTATAGGAATGTTTATTGGTAAAACTAAAAATAATCTTCTCACAAACACAAAAAAATTTGTGTTTATCTTACAGTAAAGTATCTTTGTAGTAAAACCTTTAAATAACTACACTCTTAATTAAAAGGTGTTAAATTACACTAAAAAGATGTGCAGCATGAAAAACACCGAAACGGTGTTAAACTACACCGTTTTAGTATATTTCATGTTGCACACCTTTATACCTGTGGAGATATATAACATAAAACAAAAAAAATTTTAAATTGATAAACATTAAAAGCACATCTTTAAGAAGTGGTGCATAGTGTGTAAGACAATTTATAAAATTAATTGCACGAGTTGCGTGTTTCTGATGATTAATTGCGCGAGCTGCGTGTTTCTGATGATTAAAAAGATTTTTAAGATTTGTCTTTTTTCTTGTCTTGCTGATTTGTCTTGCTTCCCCATATAATATTGCATAGTTTATATGACAGTGAACAAATGAATAGTCGATGCATGAATAAAACAAATGAGTAGTCGATGATACCGATGAATGAATAGACTTCAAATGCAGGTCGGTTTGCACATTCTAAAGAACTATTCTAAAATTATCAATCACTCAATGATCTTCCGTTAAACCTTTATCAAATTTTTATTTATGTACAAACTACATAATAAATTAACTCGTATAATTTTTAACACTCTTTTCAATAAAATTAATCACTTGTACCCTACAAGATTTTCAAATTACAAATATGAGCAACCTAAAATACACTATTTGGCTACTAAATTTTCTATTGGCATCAGAGGTCCTAAATTATGGAACACCTTATTAAATAACCAACTGAAAATTTCTTCTTCGCTTTCTCTATTTAAACCAAAAACTCAAACAATAACTTCTTAACAATGTTTATGAATTAAATTCTATATTTAAGATTCTTTTATCTTCTTTTTTAACAACTATCTTATTTACCAATTTAAATTTTCTTTAAATTATCCTATTAAAGTAAATAACTAAATAAAAAGCTCAGTTACAGATAAAAATAAAGTTAGGTACGTCCATTGTTTTATTTTGATATGTAGTAACTATTAAAATATATTTCACCTCCTGATTATCGCTAAACAATGGATTTTGACTAAGATTTTACTTAGGGTGTACTACTTTGGGTACGTCCAAAAATTGTTATAAGTAAAGAAATTAATATTTTGCTTTTATAACAAAAATAATAAAAATTTAAAAACGTTTTTTATTGTTTAACAAAATAATATTGGGTACGTCCATTGACTCTTTTAATTAAATATTATTTATTTATTATTACTTACTTACAAAACAAAAGCAACTTTAATTACTCTCAAGTAGCAAAAAAATTTTTTCTTTAATCTAATTCATGTTTTAAAAAAAAATCTTTTTATACGCAATGTTGAAATAATATATTAACTTTTTTTTTTTAGATTTAGTTTTATTTTTGGGTACGTCTACAGACGTGCTAGACGTACCCCTAGGCTGTTTCCGAGTGAGTTTTACGGCTTCTTGTTTTTTTTTGAAGTTTTTAAGGGGTGCTACTAAAATATTTAAAACTTTTGAAATATTAAAGATGGATTTGTTTTGTAAAATGAATAAAAACAAGAATAAAATGTTTTATTATATGACATTTAATTTAATACTAAAAAAACTTCTTTTAGTTTAGAAAATGATGAAATTGGCTGAACTTTTGTAATTTATTGTTACTTTTTATCAAAAAAAAAAATTGAAAATATATATTTCAAATATTTATTAACAACTTATAAACATTATTATTAAACTATTATAAAAACAAAAAAAAAATTTACTTAAACTTTATTTTAATTGAAACAAATATAATTAAGTCATACAACAAAATCGCAAAAAAATATTAGAGAAAATGCTTTAAAGTTTAATGTTTTACGCTTTAACAACGTAAACAAAAATTTAATAAGTTTGAAAACATATTGCTTAACATAGCTGAAAGTACATAAAATAATGTTATAATTTTAATTTGCATAAAACTTTTATGCAAATTAAAATCATTCTTTTACTAAACGGTTGAAATTTCAATATCTTATGTCATCCATCAAAAATATGACGTACAGCATTAAAATATGGTAGAATTTAAATTGAAAATGCATTAAAAACAAACATTTCATAAAAATAACACACGGATGACAAAGGACTAGACACTTATTAATAAGTGTTTCAAATTTCAAACATAAAGCATGAAGATAAGTTATGCAATCTAAGTTGGTCCAAGACAGGTTTTCCGTAAAAAACGCAAAAATCAGAAATGTGATCCTAAATCATTGTAAATATTTTTTTTTATAAAAAATATTTCTTTAGAAGCCCTATATAATACTCTACATTTGTGCAAAATTTCAACAATTTATCTTTAGTAACAAAAAAGTTTTTTTTCTAAGTATTTTTGATCTAAAACAGACTTTTATTTTTCACTGTGCGACGTTTAAAACGTTGATAAGTGCGTTGATAGTGCTCGACATTGCTTGATTTACTTATTTAATTTATACATATTTTTGAACTATTTGATTATATCCATAAACTAAAAATAAAATGAATGAAGATAATTCTTCCATCGATTTTGAACATGTCTTGAGTAAGTTTTATATATACTCCTTACATTTACTATTTAATTATATAGTATATAATATATTAATATAAAATATAGTGACTATATAAATATAATTATATAGTAGTATATAATATACTACTATATAATTATAAATACTTTAACTCTCGTTTAACTCTTTAATTAAGTAATTTAATTTTTATTTTTGAAGTTTTTTAATTTTTTGTCTTAGAATAAAATAAATTATAATCAACTTATTGACAACAATTGATTATCATTAAACTTGTTCTTAGACAACAATTTACACAACAACCCAGCGGGCATTTTTTCGTCTCAAGTCTCGACCGTAAGATGTCCTTATTTGGTCTTAAATGAAAGACTTGAGGACGTCTGTTCTAGACGTCTTAAAAACGTCTTTTCAAGACGTCCTAGGGACCTTTATTATAGATTTTCTAGAGACGTCTTTTCAGCCGTCCTACGGACATCTCTGGCAGGTTTCATGTGAAAGACTTAAGAACGTCTTATTCAGACGTTCTAGAGACGTAATTTTACCTTGACATTTTTTTGAAAGTTGTATAAAAATGCAATCATATGCAATACACACCTTAGGTGGCAAGTGAAGGTATAAAGAGAAATCAAAGTTTATAAAGTGTAATTTAATATATTTACAAAAACTTTAATATATTTTACAAAAACTTAGAAAAATTATTCAAACAAAGTTACACTCTCCAAATTACAAACTAATATATTTTATAGAGTATAATCGGTAGTATATTAAAATTAAAAGAAAATTACTAAAAAAATGCAAAATAAATAAAAAAAACACAACAGTTAACTGAAGTTAAATAAGCCATCATTGTTCGATATCGATTTTAGTGGACTTTCTCTTGAATCGGTCAGAAGAATGCCTAATTAATTTCTCAATAAGTTGCATGAGATCCATTTAGGTTAAGCTTTTAATCTATGATAATCAACTTGTTGACAAACAAGTTGATTATCATTAAGCTTGTTCTTAAACTAAATAATTTACCCAACAACCATGTTGTTATCCAACAACCATGCCTAACAACAATGTTTTAAGACATATTAATAATAAAAGTGAAAAATGTTGCATTATTATTTGTACAAATAATATTGCAACATTTATTCTATTTGTACAAATTTTGTTTAAAAGTTAGTGTGAAGACACAGTTTAAATAAAGAATTTGTAAAAGTTTTTGTGAGTCTTTTGAACAAAAATTAATCCTCTGGTTTAGAATTGAGCATGAATCTATTATCAACTGGGTGTACAAAGATCGTATCGTATAAGATCAGTAAATTAACTTGTTATTAGACAGTTTTTTATGAGAATAAAAACACATTATCAAACAAATGAAATTAGCTATTTGTATATTTAAAAAAATGTTTAATTTTTTGTGAGAAGAGATTGATTTAAGTGCCATAAAATAATTCTATTACCAAAAGCGAGGGTAATTTAAAAACTTTAATGCAGTTTTGGTCAAGAATTATTTTATTAGACTTGGTGAGTCTTTATTTATTAACAACCTAACACCATATTAATAAAACCGTATGCATAAAAAGAAAGAAATCGCTCAATTTTTTTTAAAGGCTTAAGCTTAAAATGTTAAGACTAAATATTTCAAAATCTGGCTCTATATTGTAGTGCATTGAATTTATCAACTTAGTGAATTATTTTCATATTTAAAAAACGTACTCATTTAACAGCTAATCGCCCTTTAAACGACATTTTTCAAAATTTTACAAAAAATGTGGTCTGCTTCCAAACTTCAATAAAAACTGTTTTAGTAAATCTTTAACAATCAAGTAAGGTTTTTTTATTTTAATAATAGTCAAACAACGAGTGGATTTGATAATAAATGTTAGAAATATATTTTTCTGATTTTATTTGATAAAAAGTAACAGCAAATTACTAAAATTTAACCAAGTTCATCATTTGTTTATGCTTCTATGCTTATCTATATATATATATTTTTTTTTTTGAGCCATACTAATAGATTAAGACCCAAACAGGATTGTCAAAGTGTCAAGTCCTACAGCAGACAGTGAAGAGCAGCAATTTTTTTCAACATTAACAGATGTTTATGCCAAAATTAAAAGACATGAAATGTTATATACTGTGCATTATGGTTAGCTATCTTTTGGATGATTCAAAAGTAGGTTTGCGATTTTAAAAGGACACAGACCTAGAACAATATCGCAAGCTGTGCGAAATTTTTATAAAAATTTAAAACCTACTTTTGAATCATCCATAAACAATGTAACTTCGTGCTTGAAGTCGACTGATTTAGCAAATTAATTTTTACAAATTGTAGAACTATTTTTGATAATAAAATAAATGATGAGTTGTTTCATTGGTTTTGGATATGTAGTAAGATTTTATTTTTAATTTTTTTTTTGTGCAGCAAATTTAAATCAATGACAGAAAGTCACTACAAATAATTGTTACACCACTTTTGATATATTTTTATAATATATATTGCATTATATATTTATATCAAAACATAGTTTGCATTATTTATATATTTTTAACAATTACATATTTCTATTTTCCTTGTTTTGAACTTTTTATTATTTTTTATGTGTCTAGTTTTATGTGTCTAATACTGTTTTTGAGAAAAAAGCTCTATTATGCAAAAGAGATTTATTTGTTCCTTTTGCAAATCTAACAATACATCTAAATTACTTATGAACTCATTATCGAAAACTTGGTTTAAATTTTTTTTATATAGAGTGTTGTTTTAGTTTATATATTGCTGAAATGTATTTATGCTGATCAGTATTTTATATAAATCAGAATCTTATAATAATGGTTGACAAGAAGGCTTTAGAAGTTGTAGGTGGTATGAGTCAGAAAAACAGGAAGATGGGAAAGAGTTCCAATAGGTTGAAGTACAAGGTAAAAAAACCAGACAAATAAAAGTTTTTAAAGCATGCTGGGACAGATGCAGTACAAGAATGAGATTTTGCTGAATTACGAGTCAAGCAAGAATGAGTTTTAGTTAATGCAACTAAATATAATAGCTCCTTCAAGCATCAGCCGTGTTTGTATTTGTAGCAAAGAGAAATAGATTCAGCTTTATGACAATGGGAAGAGGTCCAGAGAGAGGTCCAGCTACGTTTACAATGCATTTTTAAACCTTTTCTAGAATATAAAGAATGTCGGTAGAAGAACCAGCCCAAATATGATAACAGTATTCCATAGAGGGATGAATTAGAGATTTATAAAGTTGTGATGATATGATAATGGTTGGAGGTTGGCTGCAAGAGCATGTCCAATAATGAACAAAGGGAAAGGGAAAGAACAATAATGAACAAAGGGAAAAGTGATAGAGTGAAGAGGTGCTAATTGGAAGCAAAAAAAGGGTCAAGGGGTTTAAACCAAATATCTGGACAAACAGGTGAATTGATACAAGAGTATACGCTTAAGCCAAGCTTTTGACAATTAGAGCGATTGCGAATTAAAGGATAGTTCTCATCAATATTGAGATTTGAAGAAGGAACAGCTGAATTTAAAATAGTCTCTCAAAGAGCAAGTAAGTCTAGTGAATTTTACAACAGATTCAACTGATGGAAGGTTACTTCACAGACTAAGAACATTTTTTAGTTAACCCAAGTTATAACATAAAGCTCCTTATGTGACCTCAGCAATTGGACACTATCCATGCACAAGGTGACACAGTTAATACTCTGATATGTTTTGACTGTTTAATGAAATAGCCTCTCTGAGAGCTACAATAGAGTTTGAGAAAACTTTACTACCTGCCGGCGTCAGAGACATTAAACTGAGTTTTAGAACTGTACTTTCATTAAGAGGTAATAGGAAGAGTTTACATAAGCAAAAATCTATGAATACTTTCAAAAAGATCCACCATTCATTATCCTAAACACAAAGCAATGTAATAGAGGTTTACATCTACGCCAGCCTAATAGATGAAGAAAGAGTTCAAAGTTTTAAACTTTTTGTTATTTAACTGAAAGACAATCCTTTCCAGAAAGTTGTAAAGAAAATTTTTATTTTCTTTCTGGAAAGTATAGTCAAAACAAAAACAATTGCAAGCAGCCGTGGCGCAAAGGTAGCGCACTTGCCTCAGAAACGTAAGATCCGTGGTTTAAACCCCACCTCTGGGCAAGTTTTGCGACATCGTTTGGGAAGGAGGCATGAACTTCCTATTAAATGCACTTCCGCGGTGCTCTGTGATAAGACCGTGAGGACTTCTTGGGGCACCTTAATCAACTTAAAAAAAAAAAAATAAAAAAAAATGCAGTTGATTTATGCAGATTATTTGAATGCAAGCCAACACAGCAAATTGATTTAATTGTCAGAAAACTGTTTGAGTTACAATTAAATTATTAATAGACAAATTTTAGTAAACAAAAAACTTTCTATTTATAGTATTTAAGAATAAATTGCATTAAAAACGTTGAGTAATTATAAAGTGATACAATAATTAAAAGATTTAATTAGTGTAGTCTACAATACCAATAAAACTAACTTAATACATCAAATTATTGTAAAAATATTTAGTTAAAATGCTCGAATATAATGCAAAATACCATCCCATTTAATAATCATTGTAATAAAAGTAGTAAATAAAAGTGCTACGAACATCAAAAAAGTGTAAATATAGTTAAGAATAACAAGTGTAAAATGTTATTATATTTTATGATTGTTAAAGATCTATTTAAGTTTAACACGTTTAACACGTTTGGGATTGGGACTAAACATTACACCAGTCATAATAAAAGCGGTGTTGGACAAAGTGCTATCACAAGACGATACAATCTGGAAAAGAACGTCATTATAGATTAATGAAATTTTTGTGAATGAAGACATAATACCTGTTCGTCGCGTACGTAATCATTTGGATATCAATGGGCTTCATTGCAAGCTGCGGGTCCGCGTATCCGATGCAACAAGAGTTCTTGGTTTACAAGTCAGAATGGAAAATAAAAAGTTGTGTTGGAGAAGAAATAATTATTTTGGTGAAATTCCGAAATCACTTACAAGACAAAACATCTTTTCTTTGTGCGAAAAAATGACTGAGAATCTTCCAGGTTGTGGTTGGTTGCGTGTGGCATTGTCGTAGATTAAAAGAACAGCAAATGCCTTGACGAAAACTTGAGACAAAAAAATAAAATTAATTATCTTGAGAAAATGCTGAATGATATTGTGAAAAGAACACGAAATGACAATCCTGCTATGGGAATTTGTTTACAGAAACGAGGCAACAATTTGGGTAGATGCTAGTTCAATAGCACTAGACGTGGTTGTCAAGGTTGATGACAATGTAATCGAAGACGCTTGTTGGTTAAGTAAAGACGACACAACACATATAAACCTGTCTGAACTTGATGCAGTAATTAAAGGAGTAAACATGGGCCTAAATTGGAAAATGGAAGTTCTGCACATCTGCACTGATTATAAAGCGGTATTCCATTGGGTTTTTTTATTTTATTTTTTATTTTACTTCACCTCCTCAAGGCCGAGAAGGCCACTACAGACGAGGAGGCTACTTATTTTGTGGCTAAAACCCTCTCTCAACTCTATAACTCCGAAACACGAACCTTGGCGAACAAGGCCGCTGCGCGGAGAAACGAGTTGAGCGCGGTACTACCAGGGACGTGGTGGGGATCGAACTTGGAACCACTCGTTTATGAAGCAAGCGCTCTACCACTACACCACTACCGGGTTGTCGAGGTACTCACAGGAAAATCTAGATTGAGAACAAAAGCTTCAAACAAAATGCTTATAAGAAGAAGATTTCCTAACATTGCAAATATAGTGGAAGTATACTAACTCAAAGTACAGGAAATTATGGCATGAAGAAAACATTGTACTTCGCTCGTAAAATCGAATTGTCAGTGAGCAAGGAAGAAGTAGAACAAATTGTTGAGAAATGCATAGGCTGTCAATCAATTGATCCAAGTCCAATAAAATGGGCGAAAGAGGAAATAGAAGTAAAGAGAACGTGGCAAGTAAGAGTTGACAACGATTCGAATGAAGATCTTGGACAAGAAATGATTTAAATGAGGATTCAGAAGATGATGAAGAATTATCCGTTGTGCTGCCTTGAGAAAAAACAAACAGGACGCAGGTGTTACGTAGAAGCACACGAGAAAGGAGGGCCCCTGAGCGTTTTAGTCCTTGAGTTGGTCATTTTACCGAGGGGAAGTGTAAAGTGTAATTATATTTTATGATTGTTATGGACATACATTGCAAAAAACTGTCCGCATTTTTTGGCTAAGCTTGTAAGAGGTAAGCAAAAAGTTGTAATGATCAGCCTAGCTTCATTTCTTTATTCAGGCTGGTGTAGATGTAAACATTTGTTACATTGTCTCTTGTTTTAAGTTATGAAATCAAAATCTTCTTGATTCTACTTATAGGTTTTTGCTTGCATCTCCTTGCATGTGGCTATGCAACTCTTTTTGTTAACTCTTAATAAATCTACAGCTCTAAATCTCAGTTTAATGTGTTTGAGGCAGACTGGTAATAAGATTTTCTGAAACTCTGCGGTAGCTTCAAATTATACGGCAGCAATTCGATTTTTATATGCTTTTGTTTAGCGCCTCTTTACTCAATCACCTTTTTTTTGTTCTTCATTTTCCTCTCAAGATTGCTCTCTTTTCAATTAATATTCTGATCAAGTTGAATGGATTCCTTTCTCTTTATCCATTATTAGAATGTTGTTATTGCTGACTTTTTTATTGGTAATGCTAATCACAATTATTTGCTTGATACCACTGACCCTGCTTTGAACTTTTCCTCTGAAAGCTGAACTTGTGGAATTCATGTCATTAAACACGCTTTTAAAGAAGAGTAACAAATTTTTACTTTAAACTACCGTAGAAGAGAAACGCGCACATACCTATTAAAGCAAATAGAAATATTTAAATATGAGGTATGCTATATTATTTGATATATAAAAATGTATTCATGATGTTAAATCCTGAACAATTGGATTCACATATTTCATATATTATAGAGTAAAACATTTTTTTCTATTTTAAAATTCTTACTATAACAAAATATATTAATCTAGGCACAACTCCGTCTGCTAAATGATCATCTAACGCCGTCTGCTAAATGATCATCACTAAATTATATAAGCATACATTTATTTTCATTATTATGATTGTATGCTTTATTACAGTAAGCGTAACTTTTTTTGTAAATAATATGAGCACATTCATATTCATATCATATTACAGTATTACAATATAATATGATACGAATACGAAAGTATATTTGTTATTTTTAGCTTAAAATGTCAGTTTAATAATTAGCTTGACACAGTTCGAAAGTGTGACTCAAAAAGATTTAATTATTAGCTTGACACAGTTCGAAAGTGTGACTCAAAAAGATTTAGATAAAAAAAAATAAAAAAAGATAAAATGAAGCAGCTTTAGAATAACAATTTGTATCTTTTTTTTCTTTTATCTAACTTGATAATTATTTTTATAAACTGTGACAAAGTTCATTTGTTTAATTTGTGTGACATTTTAATTATTTAGATTCAGATATATTTAAAACAAACTCTTTTTAACAAATATATATTCAATTTTTTAGTACTCAAAATAAATATTATGTGGCTTGTGTAAAAACACAACCAAGTAGTTATCTAATTTTTTTTATTTAATAGTTTAAAACTTATTGTTTTAGTTATTGTAAATATTCAAAAAATTGTTAATTAGTAAATGTGACCACTGTTTAATTTTATGTTTAGTATATTAAAATTAAGAATACGGGATCAGTGCAAAAAATCACTAAAGGTATACATTACAAAACATAAGCTAAACATCATTGCGGAATCAATATTTTTAGGTTGGTAAATTACAGTTTTAAACATAGCTTGATATTTAAAAAGCATTGGTTCTTTTTTAATTCTAAAGTATGAAATTGGAATTATTAAGTTACAAAATTCGAGTTTTGATTTTTTTCTTTCTGTAATAAATTTTATTGTCTTTTATTTAGTTGTGTCATATTTTTTTAAAATAAAATTAGGATATACTTTCACGATTTTGTAAATAGAAACCAAGAGAGTTTTTTATTGTAAACTTTCACTTTTTTATCTTTTTTTTGATTTAAACTTTTTAGCATTTTTAAAATAAAACTTTTATAAATTTTTCTGACTAAAATCAGGATAAGTTTAAGTGCTTCAGATCAGGTAATTGGAAATCAAGTTTTCAAAACTAAAAAAATTCAAAATTCATCTATAACTTGTCTAAACATTTATAAGGAACTTCTATAAGATTCCAACAATTATTTTTGTGTTTTAAACTGCTAATTTTCAAACATTAAGAAACCTCCAAACAATAATGTATTTATAGTTATGTCAAAAAAAGATGGCAAAACTGATTGATTAGAGTCTGCAAACAAAAAAATTAAATCTTTTTGCCTTAAGGTCCAAACGTGAGTGTAACAAGTTATAGATAATATTATTATTATTATTATTATTATTATTATTATTATTGTTATTATATGATTATATGTAAATTTTGAAAAAGAAAAATTAAATATCTTGTTGTTGTTGTTGTTGTTATTGTTGTAGTTGAGAGTCAATAAGGTTTGAACTACATCAGTTTTAGGGGGCTAGACATTTTATCTTGACATAGTTTTGAATACTAAGAGATTAGGTAACAACATTTAAACATTAAAAAATGTTGGATCTGCTATGATGTTTACTAACACATATATATATAACACATATATAGAGTATAAGGTATAATTTTTTGTAATTAATTTTTTTTTAACACAATTAATTTACTTTTACTAAACGATCTCTGTTGATTTATAAACGGTTTTTAGTTAGAAATTTTTTGTTGAACTGCAACAGCGTTAGAAATAGAATGCCTCAAGGGTCATTATTAGGCTTTCTTCAGTTGATTGTTTATTTTAGTAAAATATTCAGGGCATAATCAAGAGTAACTAAAAACTGCAAATACCATTATATTATAGAACAGCAATGTGTTGCTGCAATTTTATTTAACCCAGTGGTGAATTTGGTTTATTCTGTAAAACGCTAAAAAGTAAAATCCAATTTTTTATTTCAATAGAGAAGCGTTTATAAATTTGATATTGGTATTGGTTCTTACTGATTCGGAAGAAAGAAAAGACCTCTGAAATTTGTTAAACTCTAATAATAAATGGAAAAAACATCTAGTAAGTTGGAGTAATGAAATTACATCTAGTAGACATATCTAGTAAGCGGTAAAGCAAACAGTCAAGTCAAGTGTGCTATCAGGTCAAGTATAGCCGTAAAAACATGCAATGAGGTGTACTCATCAGCGTTGTTTATGTCTCATTGCATAAGTTTGCTTTATTAGCCGAAAAAACCAAATAAAATAAATGCTTTTAACACATTTTTTTTTATCTGAGTCTGTTGCCATGCATAAAAATTCAAAAGTTTAGTAAAATGACATTGGACAATATATGTAAGCACGTTGGTTTGATTTTTATATGCAAATTAAAAACAAATAAATTACTAGAAAAGCATAATCAAAAAATATAAATTATACCTCATTTTTTTAACAAAGGAGGTAGAATCAATTTTATACAGAAGTTATCCATGTTTTTCACAAGTCATGTGCTAACTCGCGACGTTAACACTATCAGTAACTAAATATACATAACACTATCAGTAACTAAATTGTTTCAAAAAGTGCAGATAGAACAAGATAATTTAAACGTGTTCAATCGGCAACTTGTTATCTAATCAAATACCTAGAAAAGTTCTGTTTTCTAAAAATTCTGACTTAAATCAACTAAAACTTTATAAGAAAAGAAACCAATAGGTATTATCATGCATTAGATAAAGGTGGAGAGGTTAAGGCTATTGCTCTTGACATTTCTGAAGCGTTTGATAAAGTTTGGCATGGTGGTCTTCTCCATAAGCCTTTTTCTTACTGTGTATCTCAAAACATCTTTAAGATTATTGAATCCTACCTTTCCAATTGTAGTATAGTCTTCTTCTTTTTTTTTAACCTCAGGGGTTCCTAAAGGTTCAATCCTTAGCCCTATACTCTTTTTTATTTACATTAACTATATTTCAGATATTTTCAAATCTGGCATAGTTCGCTGATGATAATACCATTTATTCTTGTCATGATAAGAGGCTAACTCTTTCTAATTGCTTGAAGGGAGCATCTAAGCTTGAAAAGGATCTCACTTCTGCTACAGCATGGGGCTCACAGTGGCCGGTGAACTTTAATTCAGATAAAACTCAATTTTTTTCAGCCAATCGTTATTGCAACAATTTAGACCTTTCAATAATTATGAACGATAATGTACTCGATGAGTCATCTACCCTTTATCTTCTAGGATTAACTCTTACTTCTGATCTTTCTTGAAAACGATATATCAAATCCGTTGTAAAATTAGCATCTGGTAAAATTGCCTCTCTTTATCGAGCTCGACACTTCCTTACTCTGGATTCTATTTTCTATCTCTATAAATCTCAAATCCGTCCTAGTATAGAAGACTGCTGCCACGTTTGGGGCGGATCTTCTAATGATGCTCTTTCTCTTTTAGAAAAGCAAAAACGCGTTGTAAACCTAATTAGACCTGCTCTTGCAGCCAACCATTATCACATCGTCGTTATGTTGCTTCTCATTCTCTTTTCTACAAATACTATAATGGGCACTGCTCTAAATAGCTAGCGTCAATTTATGCTATCTACTAAATTTCATTCTCGTGTTACTCGTCATTCAATTAAGTCTCATCTTTTTTCTGTTACTGTTCCTAAGTGCTCCAAAAACTCTTATTTTTCTAGTTTTTTTCCTCGAACAACAGTTGCTTGGAATTGGTTTCCTTCATCTTGCTTTCCTGAGACATATAATTTCCAGTCTTTTAAGTCGTCTGTCAACCGTTATCTTGCTTTATTATTGGTTGATTGCAGTCTTTTGGAAGCAAAGATGTTTGAAAAAAAAAAAAAAGTTTTTCAATTTATTATTTTAACAAAAGAAATTAATGTTATAATTTAAAATTAGGCTCGTCCGGTTCGATCCAAATCACCTTAACACTGTATTATAACCTACTTTTGAAAATATAACATTACCATCTAACATTACCATCTCATATTGCAGATGTTAAATTTACGATTGCTTTTGTGTATTTTTCTGTGATAGTCTTTTGTAAATATTACTACAAAAAAACGTAAAATAAGGTTCACTGACGTAAAAGAGGGTTCACCGAGAGGGTTGCCACTCAAATGCCTTATAGAAATGTTGACAATATTACGATTTTAGTGTTAATAATTTTCAATACTGATTGCAGTAAATAATTGAACTTTGTTGGAGTTGAAATTAACATCCGACTGCAGACATCAATCTGTAAGTAAAATTAGATTTATGATTGACAAGCAGTTATAAAAAAAAGAAGGATCATAAAGTTATAAAAAATTAACATAATTAAAATAATCAACAATAATAAACATTAACTAATATTAATTAGCATATATTAACATTATTTTATACTTTTATTCTTATTTTATGTATCTTATGTTTGAAAATAATTTTTTTCTTTATTTATATATGTTTTTAACTTTATTTTAAAAAAATATCACTTTTACTTTTTAAAAGATAAAAATTTTTTTTGTTATAGAATCATCAAAATGGAACAAAATGTATTTCTAAATAATGAATTTCTAAATCAAAATGAAAATATTATTTTCAGCAAAAAGTTCAAATTAAAACTTAGTGAAAGCATAGGAGAAGATTGGAAAACTCTAGGACATTGGTTAAAAATTAAAGATAACTTTTTAGACATGATTGATCATGATTATACCACTAGTGAAACTAGTGAAAAAGGTTATTCCGTGTTAAGTAAATGGATGCAAATAAAAAAACGTCCAACACTTGCAAAGTTGAGAACAGCTTTTTATAATATGAAGAGAAGTGATCTAATAAGAGAAGCAGACATTTTAGCAAGTATTTTTTATTTTCTAATTCATTTTTCTTATTAATTTTTATTAAGTATTTAAAAATATGTATTATTTGTAATTCATTTAAATTTTTTATTTTTATACAATTTTGTTTTGTGGTAATTGTAAAATATAAAGCCAAAAGCTATGGAATACTTGAATTATATCTTAGAATGTGTATTATATATATATATATATATATATATATATATATATATATATATATATATATATATATATATATATATATATATATATATATATATATATATATATATATATATATATATATATATATATATATGTATATATATATATATATATATATATATATATGTATATATATATATATATATATATATATATATATATATATATATATATATATATATATATAAACAATTTTAAAAAATGCATTCTACAAAATGGAGTGCTCAATGTTTGTTAAAGAATAGAGCAATTATAAATTTGTAGAAAATCACTTAACAAAAATTTTTTTCATTTTACACTGTGTTTCATTAACTAAGACTCATCAGAAAAATCTTTAAAAAATTTTTCTGATGATTTTTTGTTGATAAAACTCAGTGTAAAGTAAAAAATATTTTTGTTAAGTGATTTTCTACTAAATTGAAAACTGAAAACAGTGTTTTTTTTTATCTACACATGTTTATATATATCTACATATATATATATATATATATATATATATATATATATATATATATATATATATATATATATATATATATATATATATATATATAAACAATTTAAAAAAATGCATTCTACAAAATGGAGTGCTCAATGTTCGTTAAAGAATAGAGCAATTATAAATTTGTAGAAAATCACTTAACAAAAATTTATTTCATTTTACACTGTGTTTCATCAACTAAGACTCATCAGAAAAATCTTTAAAAAATTTTTCTGATGATTTTTTGTTGATAAAACTCAGTGTAAAGTAAAAAATATTTTTGTTAAGTGATTTTCTACTAAATTGAAAACTGAAAACAGTGTTTTTTTTTATCTACACATGTTTATATATATCTACATATATATATATATATATATATATATATATATATATATATATATATATATATATATATATATATATATATATATATATATATATATATATATATATATATATATATATATATATATATATATATATATATATATATATATATATTTATATATATATATATATATATATATATTTATATATATATATATGTAGATATATATAAACATGTGTAGATAAAAAAAAACACTGTTTTCAATAAAGCTAAGTTTAAATAAGTTAAAGAATAACAAACTTTTATAAAAAAAAACTGATCTACTTTACAAAGATTTTTTTTTTACCATATATTTTGGGCTAGAGCATGCGTCGAACCTCGGGCATATGGCTTCTGAACCAAAACTCTATTAGAACCAAAACTCTATTATAACTGTATTAGATAAAGTGTCGCAGTTACTCTTCATCTCATTTCTACTTTACAAAGCTCGGCTCATATCTATTTTACATTTATTTTTTCTTTTTATTATACGTTGAGTTTAGGAATTATAAAGATGTTTTTAATGAAGCAATGTCTTGTGATATTTTCAAAATCATATACAATCTATTCCACACTTTTACGAATTAATCAAATTAGAAAATAACATCTTAGTAACCTGTTAGTTTTTTTACCAACATTTGTTATTTGCAACAATTTGAAAAAGAAATAATCAATTTAAGTGATTATACGGAGAGACAGGAGAGACTGGTAAGATTAGATACGGGAAAAGAACAGACACTTTGAAATCTCTTATCCTGGCAACATTAGGACAATTATGAATAGGGTCGATATGTTGATACACATGCGCTTTAAAATAGTTAAGTGACAATTTACCGCTTAAAGTCAGATTTTAGTATGAGAAAACGATTTTTTATTTATTTAACTAAAAACTTTCAATTCAAAGTGAATCATTCAAATTATAAACTCTGCCAGAGTTAGTGCAATTTTTTTAAGAATAAACAATTACCAGCGGACATTTAGGAATGTAAGTATTTGTAATCTATAAATGTGTTTGTAACAATTGTTACAAACAAAAATCAACAAATTGTTACAAACAAAAATTAAGAGAATTAATTCTCTTGATTTTTCAACACATTCTTTATGAAGGGACTTTGGACATTTTATCCAAAGTCAAACTCCTAATACTTTTATAATGATTGCTAAATAAAAATTCCCCATGTTCAATGATTCAAGTTTTGTAAATTTCTATTTACACAATTATTAACGACTGCAACATCAAAGTTCCGTAAAAGAAAAGTTCCGCACGAAGGAATTCTCGAGTGAATGCAATCAAAAGACGTAGCGCTAACCTAAAGCTTTTGAAATAAAAGTAGTAACATAAGAAGAAAATATAAAGATCGAGATCAAACAAAGACATTTATTTAAGAGAGTTCAAAAAAGTTTTACCACAAAATGTTTGAGACTGTTTATGCTTAAGGGTGTTTTGGTGCTGTGCATATATACGTGCCATGCAAAAATGTCTGTATTGGCGTATAATAAGATAGTTGTTGCTTACAAGCCATAGATTTTATCCATAAGTTTTGTTTATTGAAATAAAAACAAACAAGCTAAAGTATAACAGTTACTACAATAAACAAAAAAGAGTTTAACACTTTAAGCAAGTTTTTAGTTTTATTATTATTTTTATCTCAGCTCAATCAAAAAATGACAAGAAACTATAAGAGAAAAACCATGTTCTCACCTGAAAAATTAATGGAAGTTGTAAAAGATGTCCAATTACCATCAGAAAGAATACTGCTAAAGAAAGTGTTAGCATATTAAGACTCTTCTACCATATCAAAAAGACTATAATCAGAATATTGATTTAATAACTGATGATGTAACAACTAATATCCAGAACCCTCTAGGTCAATTATTTCTCCGTCTATGGACGCTTCGCTAGCTGAATATTTAACTAAATGCACATCAATGTTGTGTGGTCTAACACTAAAAGCTACAAGACGTTTAGCCTTTAAATATGCGGAGAAAAATTTTAGAAAGTATCAACAAAAATGAAAGCGATTTAAGTTTGCAGGATCTGGTTAGTTCATGCTATATAAAAAGGGTCATCCTAGCGTATATATAAACACCAGACGTTTCAAGTCTCTACTGAATGACCAGTTACTTGGTAGATCACAATATACATTAGGTATTTTCATTGACCTATCAAAAGCATTCGACACGGTCGATCACAAAATTCTACTTAAAAAACTCAAATTTTACAGAATTAAAGGCAAATTAATAAAATGGTATAAAGGTTACTTAAAAATAGAAAACAATTGGTTTTTTATGGAGATTATTTTCAAAATGAAAAATTAATTGACATAAAATGTGGTGTTCCACAGGGTTCTATTCTAGGCCCACTTTTGTTTTTAGTTTATATAAATGATTTAAATAAAGCTTCTAACCTTATGAGTATCATTTTTGGGGACGATACTAATTTATTTCTGTCAAACAGTGACATTTATGAGCTTTTTTCAAATATGAATAAAGAAATCAATCAGATCTCCATCTGGTTTAAGTGCAACAAGTTAACTTTAAACATTGACAAAACAAAATGGATCCTTTTCCACTCTCTTGCAAAAAAGCGTTTTTTACCAAACAAAATAACTTAAAATTTTTATTGATAAAATTGAAATAAAAAAGGAATCGGTCACAAGATTTTAGGCATTTACATTAATGAAAATATTACATGGAATTATCATATCGACTTTATTTCTACTAAATTGGCTAAAAGTATTGGAATTCAATATAAGGTCAGATTTTGTATTGAATTGGCTAAAAGTATTGGAATTCAATATAAGGTCAGATAACTTTTTCTAAGTTAACAAAATTTTATTCTACTCTACTACTTATGTATTCATAGCTATATAAGTTAAGCAAATATTGTTTGGGGAAGTGCCTCTAAAAGTAAGTTACGAAAACTCTACCATCGTCAGAAACACGCAATGCCTTTAATATGTTTTGAAAATCGTTTTTCAAATATATTATTTAAAAACGTTAAAGCACTTAACGTTTAAGAACTCAATGTTTATAATATTTTATGTTTTATGTTTCGTTAAAAAAGTGAATAACCATTGTCCAATTTCAAAGATCTTTTTACTTATAAAGCTATAAACAAATATGCTTTACGAAATAATAATTTATTAATTGAACCCTTTCGTCAAACAAAGTTTAATCAATTTTGCATTAACTATCGAACACCGTATTTATGGAACAAAATTGTTGTTCCAAATTTTAATTTGTCAATTTCATTTTTAAAACTAAATTAAAAACTATATTCTTTCTACTAGCAATATATATAAATATTTTTGAAATGTAAAATTCTTTTTTCACTCTTGATAATTTGTAAAATTATTTCCAGTTTTTGTTTCTTCTACATTGTTAATAGTTATTAGATCAATTGTATTTTATTTTATTATATATACACGTATTATATATTTTATATGGTTCTGGCGACAAGATCATTTGGATCTTCTTTCAGATACCAAGTTTTTATATTGTTATATTGTTATATTACGATTAATTATTGTAAACTAAAAAAAAAAAAAAAAAAGTTACAATAGAATAACAGTAGCAGATTTTTAAAAGAAAAACTTATCTTATTACTAAATACAGTTTCACATAATCCAAATTTTATTATTTGGATGAGACTAGGGTGCAGCAAAGGGTGCAGGGTGCAGGGTGCAGCAAAGTGCAGCGTGTTTCAAAAGTTATAGCTCGATAAGGGCAGCACCATGTCGGTCAAGTGACGTCACGAGAAAGAGGAAAATTCTAAATACATAAAGAAATCATAAGTGCGGCTTGTCATGCCTAACCACTTTTATGCATTTTTCCTCGCCACCGCTTTGATAAAAGAAAAATGATGCAAGGTATTCTAGACTCTTCAGGACTTGGTTTAGTTATCCTCTCTGACTGATTTCAAAAACTATAATTTTTTAAGGTGTTAAAATAATTTTCTCAAAATTTCCACAAAACCTTATTGATCATGGACAACCATGAGTTCCATTTATCTGTAGACGCACTCAAGCCTAGCACATTCATCAAATAAACTTCAATCATTAGACAGAACTGTATTGCCCATTAAAGTATTTTTACAAGAAAGTTCTGAAATCTTTTTAGCATTTATAACATCTTACAAATTTGTCTGTAAGTTTGGGATTGAGCTACTACTCCAACAAATATAAAACCAATGTTCAACAATATAAAACCAAACGTCAAAGCTATGTATTACGTTCACATATTTATAAATAGTAAACAAAACATAAGAATACAAAAAGTATAGACAAGAAATATTAGACAGGAAAATTAAAAATAATGTAAATATATTATGAGCAGCCGTGGCGCAGTGGTTAGAGTTCTGGCTCAGAACCCAGAGGTCCGAGGTTCGATGCCAGCTCCAGCCCAACAAGCGACATTGGTACGGAAGGATGCGTGAACTTCCTGTTAAATGCTCACCCGCGGTGCTCTATGATAAGACCGTAAGGACATCTGGGAGCACCTAAATACATACAAAAAAATATATATATAAAAATTATATTTCATTAGAAATTATTTAAAGTATAAAAGTAGCTGCATACAAGTATAAAGTACTAAAGTAGCTGCATACAAGTATAAAGTAGTAGTATAAAGCTGTTTACAAATAGTAGAACAGAGCTGTTTTTTAAGTCGGTATATTGAATTTGCAAAAAATGTAGAAATCTAGAATGCATCAGTGGCTTTTTACTAGTGATCATTTAAGCAACTGAACAAAACTAATAGGACTCATTATATATTATTTATTTTTAAATATTAATGTCATTATCTTACCGAAGACATTTTTGCTACAAAAAGGTAAAAATAAAATTCTTTATTTTTACCTTATTATTGGCAAATAGTTCATACTGATGGTAATTAGGTTTTCTCGATATGGTATTTGAAGTATTCAAACTTCTGACGTTATATAAATACACTGGCATGGGAACAGGAGGAGGGGGCGGAGGGGGCGATAGTCCTTCAACTAAAATACTGGGTGCAGACATTGCATTTAGCCCCCCCTCTCATATCTTGAACAGTTTTTAAAAAACTTTTATGATAGCCACAGCGGAATTATCATTTTCCAGTCTGCAATGACTCAATCGCAACTAAAAATCACCATGGAAAAGTATATCCATAAAACTGTTAAAAAAACCGCATATTAACTATTTTTTAAATGAATGTGGGTTGGCAAAAGGTGACTAATTACTTTAAAAAGATGATTAATCACGTTGCGTGTAATAAATAATTGAATAAATAGATTTTATTTATCTATTTTGCTTTATTATACAAAATTAAAGAACTTTTCCCTTTTTAATATACATTTTTAACCCCCCCCCCTCAACTTTCGTGACCATACGCCACTGCATAAATAAAAAGTACACCTTTAATTTTTTGATTTCAGTATGTGTACATTGCTATTGCTGCTAAACGTTTGTCTATTCCACCCATCCTATTGCAAGGTTGCTTATCGTGACTAGTTGTAAAAATGTATCATTTTATATAATTTTATAATGAAAATCTTAAAGATGGAAAAAAAGATTTAAAATATTGTAGCTGTTTTAATATTCACCTTCGCATCCATATGGAAACAAATAAATATTTTTCATTTTCATTTTTTTAAAACAAATTGTTGATAACCTTAATAAATTTATACGTTATGTCTACGTCATGCATCATAATAAGATAAAACAAAAAGGTTTGTAATCAAAAACACCTTTTTTGAAATATATTGTGCATTAAATTTTTTAAATAAAAGTTTTGTACTCGGTTCTAAATTACTATATTAAAAAAAAAAAAACAAAGATAATTACGATGATGATGACAAATTTTTTTATATTTAGATATGTCAGAGATATGCACTAAACTGAAAAATTATTATCATGCAACTTATGGAAAAATTTATGAAAACCAACCTCAATTAAAAGCATCGACAAATGTTGATTTCGTTCAGAAGTTTGTTGATTTAAGCATTGCCAATGGAGAGAATGATCAAATGCAAAATGATTTTAATTTTGAACGAAAGGATTTTTTTCAAAAGCAAATAAGTTTTACTCCAATTCCATATAGTGAAATATTCACAAAAGAAAAATCTGTATTATTAATATCTGGAACTGCTGGTATTGGGAAAACATGGTTTCTTAGAAAATGTTTGCTTGATTGGTCAAATAATTTGATATGGGAAAATGTTGAGCTAGTTTTTTACTTGGAATGTAGAATGCTAAATCAGGATCAGAATATTTCAAACATTAATGAACTAATACATTTTTTCTACAAAGATATCATAAATTTAAAAGATGTAAACATTAATAGTTTTGATTTACTGTTTATAGTTGATGGATTAGACGAATTTAAGTATTTTAATGAGTTAATAAATCAAAAACTAAAATGTAAAAATCCAATCGTAAACACTTTAACAGGAATTCATAAATTTAAACATGTAGTTGCTGGTAGAGTTAATGCGGTTGGTCAATATCAAAGTGTATATGCAGAGCATAATGATATTATGACTATTCAAATTATGGGATTTAATGAAAATGGAATAAATACCTATATAGAAAGTAACGTTATAGAAGAAAAAAAACTAATTGTTAAAACTACTTTACAAGATTTTCCTATCGCAAAAGCCATGGCTTCTGTTCCTTTTTATTTATCTTCTATATGTAAAATTGTTAGTGATTCAGAAATAATGTATACAAATTCCTTTCTTACTATGACAGACTTGTATGCAAATATATTTTTATACTTTTTACAAAAACACAATAATAATAACAATAAGTTGATAAATGAGATAATGGAAGATCCTTTTAATAAAAAATGTATTTTAAATATTTGTAAAATTGCGTATGATATGTTTGTTAAAAATAAAGTAATTATTTCGAAAAAAGAAATTCAAACTTTTGTAAAAGACTTTGATCATAATGATGGTAGTCTTTTTGGATTAATTGAAAAGATTGAAACAAATGCAGGCTATCATTTTCAGTTTTTACATTTGACAATAATGGAGTTTTGTGCCTCTGTATATGCATATAACTGTTTAAACAGTGAAGTGATAACGGCCAATGAAATGCTAAAAAGTTGTTTACCAATAATTTGTGGATTAACCAATATAAGTCAAAATAGTTTATTAAAATTTCTAGTTAACCTAAATTCTTCGAATGAATCGTCTTCTTTTATTGGTAAATTTAAACATTTTGTTGGAAAATTATCAGTAATTTTAGATAAATATAAAGTTGCTTAACCTTAATAAAAAAAAATTGATATTTTTAAGTTATTAAAATTTTTTTTTGTCTGATTATGAGATAAATGTTTGTGATGTGTATGTGCATATATATATATATATATATATATATATATATATATATATATATATATATATATATATATATATATATATATATATATATATATATATATATATATATATATATATTTTTTTTTTTTTTTTCTTTTTTTTCTTCATTACATGATTTAAAATACAAATGTTTAAGATACCAATATAAAAGAGAAAAATACACTTGAAAAAGTTAAAAATAAATATAAAGAACGTGAATACTCTAAGAAGACCTTAAGGTCTTGTCACAGAGAACCTCTGTTGAAACTTAGAACATATCTTTCGTTATAGTTTTAAGTTACTTGCTTAAAGGTGCTTGCAACGAAAATACATCTACAAATTACTTCTAAACGACTCCCTTATGGAACTTTTGTCTGTGATTTTTAGATAAACTACATTTACTCAAAATCAAAATTTATGGTCAACTAATCTTCATTCAATAATTATTATTTAATACTTTAATTGAGTTTTTCCACTTCATTTTCTATATCTACGACAAATTTCTTCACGAGTTGTAAGTTTTTTTCTCTTAAAGTATATGTACAATAATAAAGAAAAGGTATTAAGAATGTTACTTTTTTTGTTTTACAGTATTGATCTTTAGTGTACAGATAAATATTGATCTTGATCTTTATTGAATTGTTAAGTATTGATCAAATACTTGTAATTTCATGTTTTTTCTTCGTCTGTAATAATGTTAACTTTTCTGTAATACAACTGTACAATGCTACTCTTTTGGTATAAATACAAACGCACACACATATACACATACACACATATACATGTACACATATCGAGATACATACATACTTACATACTCACATGCATACATACATGTATACATACATACATACATACATATATAAACACATTCATGCATACATACATGCATACATATAGATACATATGCATACATACATACACATATGTATATATATATCCGTATACACATACGTATATATATACATATATACACAGGTACATACACATGCATACGTGAACACAAGAAATATATATACATGGTTAATGATACAAGTTTACAAGTTTAAAAAAAGATCAAAAACTAGCGAAGCAATTTTTTTTAAAGTTGTTTTTTATAATAGCGTAAGTAAAATTAAATATATATAAGCCAAATATCGTAATCAATACAACCTACAATTATATTCGAATAAATGTATATAAATAGTAATTTTAAATTAATAATGATTAAAATAAACCAATATTTAGGTATTTAAGAACTAAGTATAATTTAAAAATAGGGAAAAACTACGTCATTAACTTTCTCTTTAATAAAAAACAACTTCACTCATGAGAAAAATAAATATTTTTTAACAAACTATTGTTCCATAAGAAAGTTCCGCGAAATGAAATACAGGTTTTACCAAAATTAGTTTGGATAATTGGATTTTTAAAAGAATCATAACTTCTTAAAGAATATTAATTTTTTTTTTAATTTAAATAATATAAATCAAGAAAGGAGGTTGGAGAAAAGTTGGTTTTACACTTGAACATAAAACAAAGAACATTAAGAACAAAAAACTTGATTTATAGTAAGATTATTCATATTAATTAAGAGAGGAAGAATAAGAAGAAAATCTTTTAGTGAAGAAGATCTGAGTGAGTAAGAAGATTGTTAAGTCGTGCAATGTGCTTCTGTTGACAATAAAGTGATTTTAAATTACTTTTGTAGGCGCTTCCCCACACAACATTAGCATAACTAATGTGACAATATTAGCATAATTAATGTGACAAAGCAGTAAAAAAGTTGGTTTAATAGATATTTATTCTTCATACTTTATACTCCAATACTTTTTGCAATTTCACTACATAAATTTCTGATATGATTTTTCCAAGATAGATTTTCCTTTAAAATAATACCTAAAATGTTAATTTTGAGGCTTTAATAGATATCAGATACATAAATTAGAAATAATAGGGTATAGATCCTTGTAGAAATCCTAGTATAGATCCTTGTAGAAATCCTAGTATAGATCCTTGTATAGAATTATATAGAATTTCTATGTAGGTTTTGTTAACTTCTACAAAAACTCCTATTGAAATTTATTTTTCTACTTTTTTTTTTATAGAAAAAAAAGTTTTATAGAAATTTCAATAGAAATTAATAGACATTCGATTAAAATTTTATAAAGTTTCTAAAGGTCATATGTTTCAAAAGTTTATAGAAAATTTTAAAAAACTTTTTTTCCTGGGATAATATTCAAGTCTTGCGAAAAGTGTTTCATGGTCAATTGAGTCAAACACCTTGGGTAAGTCTATAAAAACGCCTTAAGTAAATTCTGATTTTTCAAATGATTTAGTAATGCTTCGAGTGAGAGGAATTATTGCATGTTCTGTAGAGTTGTTTCTCTTGAAGCCGTGTTGGTTCATGTAAATTATATTTTTAACAGTCAAATAATTGTATATTTGGTTAAATAAAATTTGCTCTAAACTTTTTGAAAAAACATAGAGGACAGATATTGGACAATAATTACTGAAATTTAATGGTTCACCACTTTTAAATGCTGGTGTAATCTTGCCAATTTTTAATTGGTCTGGAAAAATTCCTCAATTAATTGAACCTCTAATAACTCTTAAAAGAATATGCTTTATATCGTCGTATGAATCTATAACTATGTTACAATTTATGTCATTAGGACCAACGGCTTTGTAAGTTTTTAGCATTTTAAATGCATTTTCAAACTCTAAAAAAGTTACTTCAAATTTATATAATTTAGAAATTAATGGAAAAGCGTAATCATTTATTGGTTTTATCATTTAGGAATATTTTAAGCTAAATTTTGTTCAATAGATTTAAAAAAACTTATTTGGCTTGCTCGCTATTTGTTCGAGTTCATGTAAAACTACGTCATCCGTTTTTATAGTGTTGGTATAGAGCATGTTTTTACCAGTAATTTGACTAAAAATTTGCCTCGTATGGTTTGAACTAGATTTATGCTTCTCTATTAAATTGTAGTAATATGTTTTTTTGCCTTTTTTTTTTGGCTTTCAAATAGTTTAGTGTAATTTTTATAAATTTATTTATTTTCAGGTGTTTGTTTTTTTTAAGTATTTTATATATATAGTTTTTGCTTTTTTTTTTTTGAGGATTTCTTAAGATCTGTATTGACCCAAGGTGACTTTAAGCTTTTACTTTTTTTATAAATTGACGTTTCGGAAAATTTGCATTGTAAATTTCATTATCAGTTTTAAAAAATCTCACATACATTATATTTGCTTCGAATGAACTGTTTACATGCTTCCAATTCATTAGAGAGCTGATCTTTAAATGATGTCATGTTTTTATCATTGAAAGAGAGCTTGTAAAAACTTTTTGTTATTTTCTCAATGTTAATGAAAAAAAAAAAAAAAATGTGGAAATTGTCTGAAACGTCATTTTTAATTATATTTATTCAAAGGGATTTATTAAAAAAATCTTCTTTTTTTAAATAAAAAAATCTATAAAGTACAATTTTTAAAAACAATATAAGAATTAGATTACCCTTTAAAAATTATAAATTAGAGCAATTATATTAATATCGGTTGTTATTATTCTGTCAATTAAGGTTGCTGACGTCGAGGTTGCTCTAGTTGGTTTGTTAATATGCGGTATATGCTAGTTAATATGCGGTATAGCTCCACTTTGGAATAAATTATCATAAAACTTTTTAATGTTGCTTTTTACGTGGTATTTAAAACAATTTAAATTAAAGTCGCCAATTATACAATTTGTTTTCTGTTCCTTTAAATTTGTTTTTAAAATATTACTTTGCAAATATGCATTAAATCTTCAATATGGCAAGATGATGGTCGATAGCAGCTTAAGATATTTTTATTGCTATTCGTTAAAAGTTTAATTGTTAAAATCTCTTTATTGTCATCAGAAATACTTATCTCAGGCAGGCGCGTACCCAGCATCTTTTGATGTTTCAGACAGGACACTTGCACACTTTGTGCAAACTCCAAACTTAAGTATGCTCATACCTATGCCAAATGAGGAAGTCTTGCAAAAATTTGGAACGGCGGAGGCCTGGGAACAAAAAAACCCTAAAACTTTTTCACCCCCCTGCCCAAACGCGAGGGCAGTAATGTAGCATATGATATTAAAAGTATTTGAAGTTTATTACATTTCACAAATTAAAAATTTTTTTTTTTGACTTCTTATATTAAAATGAACAACATTTAGATGATCCCGCTCTAGAAAATCCTTTTTTTCTTTGTTACAAAAGCATAAGCAGCTATTTTGTAACGTTCCTACATCACTAAAATAATTTAGATCCGGTTCTGAATTTTTGTCAAGCACTAAGTTGTTAGATTGAAAAAAGTTAAATGAAAGCGACTCAAATTTATTTTGGTAGGTAGAGTCGATTTTTAAAACTTTGATAATTAGAAACAAAAGAATTTTTTTTAAAAACCGCGCGTAATAAGTTTGTCGTAAACGACTTCAGCAAATTGCTTTTAGCTTTTAATTCTTTTGCGCCTTTAAACAATTGTTTTCTTATTTTAATGTTTCTTTCACTAAAGCCTTCGTTTACAAATTCGTTTACAAGTTTGATAAATTTTTCTAAAACTGAACATTTTTCTTTCAGTTATGGTGGTAGTCTACCTTGAAAACTTAATCGTAGAATTTTTTTTTTATAACTATTATTATTTAGGTACCCCAAGAAAACCTAATGGTCTTGTCACAGAACACAACGAAAGTGCATTTAACCAGGAAGTTTACGCCGCCTTCCTTACCGTGAAAGAGGTTACGCCTCCTTCCGTGGCGTAAACCGTGACGCGAAACTTCTATATCAATAAACTCAGTATTTGGCAACAATATAAAAAATCTTATCAAACTATGGAAGTTTTATTTAAATTTTTAAAATTGGTTTTAAATTACTGGTTTTTGTTCCGCGGCACTAAAAAAAGGGCATCTACGCTGCAATAAAAATTCAAAAAGAGTGAGAGATACAGAGCTGGATTTTTTTGCACATCATCTAATAGAATGGTTAAAATTGGCTGAATTAAAAGAAATAAAAATTAATTAAAAAGTTTTTTTTTTAATGATAATTCAAAAAGGAAGCAAAATTTTGACCCAAAATACAGATTTTGTGCCCAATTTACTAAACAATCAAAAAAGTAAAAATAAAAGTGTTAATTCAGCCAATAGATTTTATATAATATATTAGCTATATAATCTATTTTTATCAAAATGTAATTTTTGGAATTTTGATGCTATTTTGAATTATTATTTAAACAAAAACCTTTCAAAAATTTTTTTTTCTTTTTTCCAATAATCACATTTTGAGAAAAACAGAAAACAAAAATAAAAGCCAATTGCTTCAGTCTAACGTAAGCTAATTATTCACAATTTGCATTAACAAAACATTATTTTTAAAAAACAGACTGTTTCAAATCTATATTGGCATTAGAAATGTTTTTTTATGACTTATAATTATATAAACCACATAAAAAAAGAAAATACTCAAACCAAATAATTAGTAATTGCCAAATACTAGATATAACAAATACAAAAAAGACCAGTTTCATATAATACTTTTTTGGTTTATTTATTCATATCTTCAAAACCATTAAGCTAGGGTATTTTATATATTTTATGTTTAAGCTTGACTTTTGAAGTAAGACTTTATTATTTTGAAGTCTTTATTTTCAATACTAGTCATTATTTTAATTATTTAAATAATAACCATTATATAGATACCTAAGCATTACTCCTAGCTGAAATTAAATGTACTATGTTTTATCAAGTCACAGAATAATATAAAAAAAAAAAATTTATCTGCCAACAGCAAAAACAAGCTTCTAATAAATTTTTCTAATATAATTATGTTTCTACTTTTGGTTATACTTTAAAACTGCATGTGAATATCCTGGATTGATTTGAAAAGTGTACCAACAATTCAAAAAAAATGAAGTAAGAATTCATTTTTTCAAAATAAAAAGTTTTCAAAAATCGCTTTAACTATTCGTCACAATTTTTTTTACCATCTATGTCTAATGATAAAATTATATAATTTCTAACAGTATAATTTAAAATTTTAAAATATTCATATTTCAAGGTAGATTACCACCTTAAGAAACTACTTGCTCTGCTTTTTTTTCTTCGTTTTCTTTTTTTTCCTGTTTTATGTGCTTTTTCAATTGCAATATTATCTGAAAAACCAAGTTTTAATTTAAGGACTTCTTGAATTTTTTTTTCATAGTCTTCCCACAATTTATTTTCCTTTTCTTCGATTCCATTAAACCTTAGATTGTGTGGCTCTGATCTTAAAGTTCTGCTCATTATTATTGTTCTTATCCAATTCTTATCTCTTATTTTTGTTCTTATCCAATTCTTATCTCTTATTTTTGTTCTTATCTTATTCTTATCTCTTATTTTTGTTCTTACCCAATGTTATCCTTTTGGTAGATACTTGGTAGTGTTTTTTTCTTTACCTCATTTAATTTGACAAGAGTTGTTTCATACTTTTTGCTCATAAAGTCTACAGACTTCTTTAATTTACACACTTCGTTTTTGAAATATCTATATTCTTCTTTTCATCATTAAAAAAACTATTCGTGAATTTCATGAAATTCTTTTATTAGAGTTGCAGAAAATTTTGCCATTTTTATTATACTACAATCACAGTTAGCGTCGAAAAAAAAAGTGTAATATATATATATATATATATATATATATATATATATATATATATATATATATATATATATATATATATATATATATATATATATATATATATATATATATATATATATATATATATTCTCTGGTAACAGCATTAAACATTTTTTCATGATTGTTATTACATCATTTCTATTTTGAGTAACTGTACCAGCAATTAGTTAAACAGCTGACATAAGTTTGAAAGCATAATAGTTTGTTTATTGAAAACTGCTTAAGCACTTTGTTTCATGGATTTCTAATCATTACAAAAAAGTAAAAAAAAAAAAAAAGTAAAAAAAAAAAAAGACTTATACTTAAAAAAAAGATTTCTTTAAGATTAAAAGCTGGTTGAGTTATTATACTTGTATTATAAAAATGAATAATTTTTTTGAGATTTAAAAGAGCCATACTCGGTTATAAGTTAATTTTTTTTCTAAAGTCAGTGCTTATTTTATTTTACCTAAATTTGTTGCGTAGTAATAATAATAATAATAAAAATAATAGCAATAATAATAATAGTAATAATAATAATAATAATAATGATAATAATTTATAGCAATTGCTTAAACATTTGCAAGCAAGGCAACTAAAGAAGCACCGCTACGGTAAATGTCAAATCTTTTTAAAGTTTTTGAAAAAATAAGTCGAAGTGATTTTTCAAGGCGTAATATTAAATATTCCAGTGAGGTACGATGCGATTACAGAGGAAGAATTCTCTTTGTAAACAGTTTGCTATTGATTGACGTTGACGACGATAACGTTGGCCATGGATCAACTTGTTAATGCCGTGGTATAGTTTAAAAAAACTGTATAAGGTCACCTCAAGTACAGTTTAATACAATATGATTTAATAAATAATAAATATTTTCCGAAGTGACAAAATTGATCATTTAAAGTAATTGTAAGAACCTCAGTACAAAATTGTGGGTGTTACATAGTGACAATAAGCCTTTTAGATGAATTTTTCTATTTAATAATTGAGCTTTGTCTTGAGTGACCTTGCTTTATGGTTTTTCTTTTACATATTTATAAATTACAGCTTAATTTAAAACATATATTTAAAAACAAGTTATTTTAAATTTGATAAATTAACTTTTAACAGACTTTAAATAGATTTAATTATGAAGTATCTTGGTTTGTTTTTTGGTTTTAGTTCAACAACCTTCTAAAAGAAGAAATATCCATTTTTTCTTAGAGCAGTGTGAACATGAGATCTAAAAGCATACAAAAATTATTATAATCCAAATATTTTTTTAACTATAATATAAACTATTGTTGCCATGACAAAGATATGAAAAACATTTACACAACATAGCAATAACATGATATTAATTGTAAAGTTATGTTTAAAAACCTACCAGAAAATAAAGTTGTTCTAACCATAATATTGATGAATTTAATGTTTTACATATTTCAAAATATTCATTATAAATATTTCAAAATTAGTCTAAATATAAGCGCAGTACTTTATAGTCAAACTAAATAAATAAATAAAAATTATTATAAAAAAAAATGTTTGTTAATTTTTTTTTTAAATAAATAAATTCTTTTAATTATAATAATACAGAATCAATACTAGTTTATGAAGATTAAAAGAAGAACTTGAAAGCATAAATACATAATAAAAAAATGCGTAAATTTGAAAAAAAAACAATATAACATTACAAAAAACAACGGTACTTTCAAGTGAAACAGAAAGATTGACGGTGCATGTGTTTAAATTATTTGGTGACTGGGGTTATGGTTTAACCCGAAATGAAGTCCTAAAATTTGTATGCGGCTACTTCAAACTCGAAGATCAATTTAACTTATTCAAAAAAAGCAAGCCTGGTAAAAAACTGGTTTTATGCTTTTATGAAGATATGATCTTATGAAGATATGGTTTATGAAGATATGGTCAAAAATAATTTCAACAAGAAAACCGGATAACTTAGCATCTAAAAGAGACGTATCTTCTACGCCAGAAATAATTGATTGTTACTTTATATGCGTCGCCAAGCAAAATAAACGGACTTGTATAACTTCTGGGTTGCATATATGGAATTGTGATGAAGAGGTTTTTCGGGTGATGAAGGCAGAGTAACTGTTTAACGTTAACTTTTGTTCGGACTAGGCAAGAGGTGGTCCAGTTGGCACCAAATAATCAATTTCAAAATCAGATTGGATAGAGGACGTTGTGATTATTGAATGGCTGAAAGAAGTATTTATACCCAAAACTGAGCAAATTGGTAGTATTCATGCTTTAGTATTAGATAGACATACAACTCACATAACTTTGGAAGCGGTGTTATTTTGCAAAAAACACAATATAATCTTGATTTGTCTGCATGAGCCTTGTTTTCATATTCTACAACTATTAGATGAAGGTGTTTATTTTCATGTAAAACAAGCATGGGAAAAAATTTTTACAAAGTATTTCAAAAATTCAAAATGTAAGAACTTCGATAAACCAAATTCTCCACCGTTGCTCAAACTGCTATACGAGAGTGGTAAATTCTTTGCATGCTTGAATGCAATCGCTGGTTTTCAGTAAACTGGCTTATTTCCATTTAATAAAAACAACATGAATAATAAAGTATTAGCAATTAAGCAAACATTTAATCCATCTTTTTCATCTTTAGCAGCCTCTTCAGTACCTACCCCAACTTGCTCAGATACAGCTTCATCAATAACACCAGCATCAAGTTTTGATAGATGTCAAACATGTGTTGAGCGTTGCAAAAAAATATCAAGATTAAGTTGAAGCAGTTTTTTCAAGCCAAACATCAACCGCATGTTAAGAAATTGAAGCAGTGCAACATGTTAAAACTTGGCGGAAAATGTTTCGCAAAAGAAAATATAATCAAGTTTTTCAAACAAAAAGATGAAAGCATTATAGGAAGCCGTGAAAATTGCTAAACTTAACGCAAAGCGTAGATTCTTTAAGCCAAGTACTCAAATGCCTGAGAATAACAATACCGAGCAACTTCAGAAAAATAAAAATAAAAAACAATTGCTAGCAGCAAAACAATTAAAAGTTGCAAATATAAAAAGTTTAGAGTACAGTTAACTGTAACTACAATGCAAGAATTCGATGTTTCGGGACGGTTTTGCAAAGAAACATATTTACCTAAGAAATATGCAGTTGGAACTAAATTTTTTTGCTAGAAAAGAAAGAATTTTCAGAGAATAAGAAACAATCACAGTAAAAGGATGAGACTTACTTAAGTGAAGAGCAATACGAGAATTAATTTTAGTAAACGGAACAAGAGACACTCGCTCTTTAGAACCGTGCCAATTTTAGTATTTATAGAAAAGAGAAAGAGAAGCAACATTAAGACAATGTGACAATGGCTGAAGGTTAGCTGCAAATGATATCTATTTATGTTTACAAAGCGATTTTGCAACATGTCTCAAAGAGAAAGTGCATCATTTGAAGATCCATCCCAGATATGACAACTGTATTCCTTAGAGAATTGGATTTAAGATTTATAGAAATAAAGAATAGAATTAGGAGTAAGAGAGTGTCGAGCACAATAAACAGATGTAACCTTAACAGATGCTAATTTTGCAATGAGTTTAATATATGGTTTTCAAGATAGTTTAGAAGTAAGAGTTATTCATAAAAGACAAAGGTTGATGACTTATTGAGTACTTTATAGTTTGTAAATATAAAATAGAAAAATTTAGATTGTTTCGATTACAATTAGCTAAAAAAAATTTAGCTTTATTTAATTTAAAGTTCACCAGCCACCAACATATTTATTCGTATCAAAAGTGAGATCCTTTTAAAGCACAAATTTTCCATCCAAGCAGTCAGAAGTTGATTGATCAAAACAAAAATAAATGGTAGTATCATCAACAATCAAAAGCACGTGAGAATTTTAGGGGGATCTTTTATGTAAATAAAAAAAATTATAGAGCAAAGGATTGAACCACGAGTAACACCTAAAGTTACTGGAAATAAGTACCTGATTACCTGAACATATGAAGAAGAACAGTATGCAAAAAAGGTTTTTAAACATTAAGAAATATTGATAACTAGCCTCTCCACATTTATCTAATGCACAAAATAACCTTTAATTAGGCTAAAATGAAACTTCAGTAAAAAAAAAAAGTTATTTAATTGCAATTATAACACTTTAATAATTACACTGGTCAACAAAATGGAACTTTTTGTTCTCATCATGAATAAAAATATTTTTTTCTGGATAAACTTTTTACTCTGATTGCAAATATTTATTTAGTTTTTCTCTATCACGTACACATTTTGAGATAAGGGCCCCTCTTATTTTGCAAATCTCAGGGAAATTAAGACATTTGCCTTAAGTTGTGTTGTATGAATTTGCATCTCCTACCCTATTACTATCTTAGAACCGTACAATTGTCAACAATTTAAGTCAGTATTAACATATACAATGTTTTATTCACTACAATTATCACAACATTTGCTCAAAATTGCCGTGAATATAACTTTCTTTTAAAGACTTTGTCTGGGTTGTCACGATAAAGCATCCAGCAGTAATCACCCATCATGCTTTCATTCCAAAACCCTTGATAGCGATTTTCCATCAGTTGAATATCTTGATGAAATCGTTCACCTTGTTCATCACTCACTGCATTCAGATTTTCAGGAAAAAATTTCAGATGGGAATGTAAAAAGTGCAACTTCAAAGACATGCGACATCCCATTTTTTGATATGAATCGAGCAGCTCTTGAATGCCTGCTTCATATTCAGGTGACTTGTGATTACCAAGAAAGTTAGTACAAACCCAAGTAAAGGCTTGCCAAGTTTCCTTTTCTTCATCTGTGAGAGAATTTTGGAAATTAATATCTCGTAAAACCTCTCTATTTTGAGGTCCGACAAAAAATCCTTTTTTTAACTTTGCTGCACTCATTTTTGGAAATTTTTCCACCAAGTATTAAAATCCAGCTGAATTGGGTTTCCCCATTGCTTTTACAAAGTTCTTCATCAAGCCAAGTTTGATAAGTAGAGGAGGTAAAAAAATCTTTAGTGGATCGACCAAAGTAATATTTTCAACACTATTTCTTCCTGGCTCATACTCATTCCTTTGGTCCCAATCTCGTTTCACGTAATGTTCTGTTACAGCGCTGCTGTCCCACAAACACAAGAAACAGCAGAATTTTGTAAAACCCATTTGCATGCCCATCAGCATGCCAATGACTTTTAGATCACCACAGATATTCCATTGATGAGTTTTGTAGTTGATTGCCTCAACCAGAATTTTCATGTTTTCATGCGTCTCACTCAGATGAACAGAATGAGCAATTGGTATGCAAGGCTTTTGATTTCCCTCATGCAACAACACAGCTTTCAAGCTTCGCTTTGACGAATTGATGAACAAACGCCATTCAGAAGGTTCATGCGGCTGTGATAAACTTTCAAACAGTCCACTGATTTCATTGCATTAGCACAATGGGCCATCAACAGTAAAAAATGTAGCTAATTGAAGATTACGCTTTCGATAGTGGCACACTTTAACGTTTGTTGGAAGCAAATTTTTTTGTTTAAGTCGTGACCCCAAAAATTATGCTTTTTCCTTTGATAAGGTTAAGTCTCGGACCAAATCATTCAGCTCTTCTTGAGTGAATACTTCTGGCGTTTTTTCGACATCAGGTAAATAGTCAAGATCGGCAGTATCTTGATGTTTATCACAAGAGTCCACTTCCATCTCATCTTCGACAGAATTTGATCCATCTATTGGAGGCATTGGAACTGGTAATGAGGGGTCATGTGGAACTGGCCTCATTGCCGAGTCCAAATCTGGATAAACGATTTTGTGCCTATTTTTCGATGAAAATCCAGTTGTATTATTAATGCAAAAATAACAATCAGTTACATGATCCTTTGGCTCTCTCCATACCATGGGTATGGAAAATGAAAATGCAGTTTTCCGTTTGTGAAGCCAGTCACGCCATCCACTAGAACAGCTTGTGCAAATAATATGTGGAGCCCATGTTTTATCTTGATCACCTAACGGACATCCAAAGTACAATTTGTAGATTTTTGACAAGTTCGCTGTAGTTTTACGCCGCTGACACTGTAAATAAACAGCATACATAACAAAAGGTGTCAGGCTGATTCTTGCATTTTCTTAGCATCTTGATAAATTATTTTATAAAGATTAAATCAAACCTGAAATGAGGAATAATATCATTAGTAATTGTCACTAATCTCAAAATATAAGGCATGATATCTCAAAAAGTAGACGTGCTACAAAAAAACTGAGTACAGATTTGAAATCTGCACAAAAAACTGTATCTGGGCCACCCAAAATCGAGTCAGATGAAAAATTGTTGTTGACCAGTGTTATTAGTATTTCAAAAACATCTAAAAGTAACTACTAATATAATATAATAATATTAAGAATAAAGCGCAACACCCAAAAAAAACAAATATTTTTGTAAAAACTTTTCTTCGACTTTTAAATATGCTTGATATGGTTCAACATAGAAAAGTTCATTTAAATGTTTTAGGGCTTCATCTTAAAGCATATACAAAGGTTTACTGTCTACCCAATCAATATTTTATTACTAAACTCTTGTAATATATACTTTTTATATAACATTCAGTGACATGAAACATGATACAATCAAACAATGCATGAATATATATTTCTTGTTTTACAATTATACGCAGTATAATTATATAACAACTGTATTTATATTCAAGATTTTTAATACTTCTCAAATAATATAAATCTGAATGATTAACTATATAATAAACTAATTGAACTATAAACAACTGACTTGGTATCCCGTTCTCCTCATCCTTATATATAAAAAAAAATATTCCACCAAGCTTAAGCTCTCGAATAGCCATTACTTTTTTATCATTTATTTCAAATTTTATAGAAACTAATAAATAATATATATATATATATATATATATATATATATATATATATATATATATATATATATATATATATATATATATATATATATATATATATATATATATATATATATATATATATATATATATATATATATATATATATATATTAGAGCTGTTTTTAAGTCGCTTTGGAGCAAGTCTCAAGTCACTGAGGTCAAGTCTCAAGTCATATAGTGAAATATCAAGTCTCAAGTCAAGTCAAAAGAAAGAATTAAAAAAAATTTAAATAAGAAATAAAAAACACCGAACATTTATAAACAATAAATTTAATGAGTTAAGAAAAAAATGAACCACTTAGAACGCACACAAAAAAGTTGGAATTTTTTGACAACAAAAGAGCCTAAATGCGATATTTTTCTTAGAATTTCGCTTAGACTACAAACCAGTTAAACGTAAGTTAAAATTAAAACATTCGAAAATAAAAAACAGTTAAAAAACAGTTGAATTAAAGTAGAAGATAAATTGCTCCATTTCTGAACACTTCATTTTCATATATAGAAAAATCTTGGATTATTACAGTTTCAGAAAATTGACCAAAAAAGTGACTTTTTAGCAGATTGAAAATCTGCTGAAAAGTTTTTTCTGTCAATTTTTTTAAAAAAGCCACTTAAATCAACAAATGTTTCCAGATGTGCGGTTACAGTACATACTTTTCAGGTAATCGTTAGATGTTTATCTAAAAACTAAAAAAACTTACTGTAAATATTTTTATCAATAACTTGGTTTTAAATACAATGGATAAAGAATGCAGCGATTACCTCACTGCAATAGTCTTGCGTATTTTTATAACTTTGTATAAACTTTCAATTAAAATTGAATAGTTTGGGTCAAGTTTATAGCCAAAGACATCATGAAGAAGCTTATTAAACGTTCTCATTGTTTCCAAGAGAGAATACAATTTTACAGGCATTCTTAACTCAATTTTGTTACAACTTTTAAGTATCTCTCTACGTGTGTTTTCTTTAAACGCTCCTCTATGGTATTTTTTTCGAAATAACCTTTATGGTAACCTCTATGGTAACCTCTATGGTAACCTCTATGGTAACCTTTATGTTAACCTTTATGGTAACCTTTATGGTAACCTCTATAGTAACCTCTATGGTAACCTCTATGGTAACCTTTTCAAAGAACGTCCAATGCTATTGGCCCAGTCTATAAGTTATAATCCAGAACAAAGCTGCTTTATAAATTCTGCCACATAAATATCAAATCCCATCAGAAGGTCTGGTAATGTCCCATCAGGAGGTCTGGTAATGTCCCATCAGGAGGTCTGGTAATGGAATTGCTTTTATTAAACTTACAGATTTATCTTCTATCTTGAGCAGACAACAATTAATGACATTCTAAAAATATGAAAATAATAGATAGAACTAATAATTTTTTATTATTTTGTAAATGGTAAATTTGTGATGAATAATATGTTTTAAAAATATTTACAATGTACATATTTATTTATATCTTATTTTCTTTCATTTGTTTTACGAGAGATCCTGCAGACAAATACAGTTCATAATAATAATTCAAAGATTGAAATGTTCTTAACTCTCTAAAAAATAGTTCCAAAGAACCTTTACACCATGCACAAACATACTTTCCTCCATGAGCATGAATTTTATATAATGACTCAATTTATAAATTTACTGCTGGATATCAAAAAATCTGTTCCTAATATAGGAATTTTATATATATATATATATATATATATATATTTTTTTTTTTCAAAAATGGATTTTTCTATGGCGAGTATAGAACTAATCGTATATATATTTTATATATATATAATTTTTTTCAATTTTTTTTTTTTTTTTTCAAAAATGGATTTTACTATGGCGAGTATAAAACTAATGGTAAATGTACTATTGGATAAACAAAAAAACACAAGAATAGAAGAAACTCAAAAGTTGCTAAAAGAACAAGAAAAAAGTTTTATTGCAATTACGACTGCGAATATAAAAATAATAACCGAAAGATTTGATAAACTTGAATCAGACATTTTAAACAACTCGGCTAAAATTGCTACGATTACTAATGCGTTAAAAACGTCTAATCAAAAGATATTGCTTTTAGAAACTGAATTAAATGAAATTAAAAAATTTATCCATGTTAATGATGTAATAGTTGCATCGAAATTTGAAATAGTTAAAGAGAAAACAAAGAAAGTTAGCAGCCAAGTAAAAGATAAGAGCGCTGTGAACAAAATAAATAACAAGTTAAGGGAGATAGAGGATAGATCTAGGAGAAATAATTCATTTTTTCAAATTAATTTTTTTCAAACAAATAAATTTGTTATAAACAAAGATACTGATCCTGGTTCAATTTATTTTAGTGAAGCAGGCGCTTTGTTAAACAATTGCTCCTATTTTTATAACAATGAGCTAAAGAAATTTCTTGAACGAGATCACTTAAATGTAATACACTTTAACATAAGAAGTTTAAAAAAGAGTTTTGAATCTTTTAGGAATAATATTGAGGAAGCTTTAAACATTTTTAACATTATATGCGTAACGGAAACTTGGTGTAGCTCCGATGAGGCAAAATCTAACTCAAACCTTCATCTTCCGGGTTTTTATCGTGTACCTTTAGCACGCAAGACTAAAAAACGAGGAGGTGGAGTACTTTTTTATGTAAGCAAAGAAATGCGGTTTATAAATAGGCCTGACATGAGTATTTCTGATTCCGATAAAGAGTTTTTAACAATTGAAATCTTAGCCAAAAAAAACAAAAATATAATTATAAGTTGCTGTTATCGCTCACCATCTGGTGAAATAAATAGTTTTAAGTCATTTTTAATTACCGATATAATAAAAAAAGCTACAATAGAAAAGAAATTAAACTACATAATTGGTGAAATAAATTTAAACGCATTCAATTATCATGTAAATTACAAAATAAATGGGTTTTATAACGATTTATTTGAAAACGGCGCAATTCCGTTAATCAATAAACCTACAAGGGTAACTTCAAACTCTGCTTCCTTAATAGACAACATTATGACAACGGATACTTTTAATGAATCCATCAAAAAGGGTTTAATTAAAAGTGATGTTTCTGATCATTTTCCGATTTTTTCTCAATAAATATTGACATTGAGTTAGTACCGATAACAAATTAAGTTTTCTTTAAACGATGTTTCAGTGAAGCAAATTTAATGTCGTTTAATGAACAACTATCATTACTACACTGGAAACATATAAATTTCTTATCTGAAGCAAATCTAGTTTATAACTCGTTCTTTAAAACATTTTTTGAAATTTATGACGCAAACTTTCCTCAATACGAAGTAAGTCTTACAAAAAAAAGTATTAAGTCACCATGGATTACAAAAGAACTTAGAAAATCGTCCAAAGTTAAACAAAAATTATATATAAAGTATTTAAAGTCTGAAACTGATAAAAATAAGGAGATTTATAAAACTTACGTGAAGCATTTTGAATGTCAAAGAAAAAACTTAAAAAAAAAAATACTACTCAAACTTACTAGAGAAGTTTAAAAAAAATAAAAAATATAGCAAAAAAATTTGCTAAAAACTATAATCTTTTTTGAACTAAAAAGTAAAAAATAAACTTTTTGATTAAAATTTAATAGTTCAGTAAACTAAAGATTGACAGGTATGTTTCTAAATAAATCTTGTGCAGACCTGTCAATCTTTAGTTTACTGAACTATTAAATTTTAATCAAAAAGTTTATTTTTTACTTTTTAGTTCAAAAAAGATTATAGTTTTTAGCAAATTTTTTTGCTATATTTTTTATTTTCTACTTTTTAGTCTTAACAAATTTTTCATATGAAATACAAAACTAAAAAAAATTATTAAAAAAATTAAAAAACTAAAATACAAACCTACAAGCAATCTTGCCGATCTAAAAAAAAAATTTATTAGTAAAAAAAATTTTTTTTAAATAAATAAACCCGCAAGCAATTTAGTGACTAACTTTTACTAAAAAGAAAAGTTGCGAGTGGTTGAAGGACGACAAAGTTATTTGAGGAAGAGTTCATATCAAGTGAAAGAAAAGATAATAACTCAAAGCGCACGTGGCAAATTTTAAATGAAATTACTAGCAACTATAAGAGTAAAACAAGCAACTTGCCAAAAGTTTTTAAAAACAATGATGCTTTTTTAAATAATTCAAAAGATATAGCAAATCAAATAAATAACTATTTTATAACCGTTGGTCCAAACTTAACTAAAAATATTCCAATTATAACTAACTCAACAAATTATTTTACCCTTCCCATAATTTCCGTACTAAATAATTTTGAAATTTCCATGAAAGAATTTAAATGTGCTTACAAAATGCTAAAAACCAATAAAGCAAAAGGCGCGGATGGAATAAATAGTAACATGTTAATTGCATCTTCCCTATCGGCACATCTAGTTTCTTTTTCGGAAATAAAACCTATATAGGCACGTGTTTTTCACGATCCAGGCGTAAACCAAAAGCACGTGTTTATTACGGGCAGTTTTACTAGAGTTTAACACGTGTTTTTTGAGGTTTTAAAGTCAAATTTAAATGTTGCATGTTTTTTTCAGTGGTTTCACATTCCTTACGGAAAGTTATTAAAATATAATACTACGTTTCCATAACGGTGAAACCATTAATACTTTAACTGGTATTTATGGTAAATAGTAATAGTTAATTTCACGGAATAAAAACCTTTTAGGATACGTGTTATTCTTTTTGTTTTAGAAGGTTTTAAAAACGCAACAGAAACCAAGCGTAACTATTTTCTGAGTTGTGCCGGCTGGGTTATGCCCTACCGGCACATCTAGTTTCTTTTTCGGAAATAAAACCTATATAGGCACGTGTTTTTCACAATCCAGGCGTAAACCAAAAGCACTTGTATATTACGCGCAGTTTTACTAGAGTTTAACACGTGTTTTTTGAGGTTTTAAAGTCAAATTTAAATGTCGCATGTTTTTATCAGTGGTTTCACATTCCTTACGGAAAGTTATTACAATATAATACTACGCTTGCATAACAGTGAAACCATTAACACTTTAATTGGTATTTATGGTAAATAGTAATAGTTAATTTCACGGAATAAAAACCATTTTTGATACGTGTTATTCTTTTTGTTTTAGAAGGTTTTAAAAACGCAACAGAAACCAAGCGTAACTATTTTCTGAGTTGTGCCGGCTGGGTGAGAACATAAAAACTATTTTTTTCCAAGTATTTAGTTGTTTAATAAAACAGGGGATATTTCCTGACCAACTAAAGATCGCCAAAGTTTCACCAATTTTTAAAGGAGGGGAACTATCAAATATAACTAATTATCGTCCAATTTCTGTACTCTCTGGTTTTTCAAAAGTTTTTGAAAGGATTCTTTACAATAAAATATATGATCATCTTTCTAAAAATAAAACATTAAATACCAGTCAATATGGATTTAAAAATAATAATTCCACTGAACACGCAATACTTCATTTAACTAGAAATATTGCAGATTCGTTTGAAAAATCACAATTTACTTTTGGCGTTTTCATTGATCTATTAAAAGCTTTTAATACGATAGATCATGAGATTCTTATTCAAAAACTTAAAAACTATGGAATCAGCGGAAATTTTCTAAATTTGCTAAAAAGCTATTTAAGCAATCGTAAACAGTTTGTGCAAATTGATGTATCCTCCTCTACAAATTTGCTAGATATAACATGTGGCGTTCCACAGGGGTCTATACTGGGGCCACTCCTTTTTCTCGTCTATGTTAATGATCTGCATAATGCCTCAAATTTAAAGACAGTGATGTTTGCCGATGACATTAACCTTTTTCTGTCCAGTAGTGATATTGTTACACTTTTTAATGACATAAACATAGAGTTAGTTAAAATTTCAAATTGGTTTAAGACAAATAAATTATCAATTAACTTAGAAAAAATTCAATGGACTCTATTTCATCCTAAATCCAAATAAAAACTTTTACCAAATGATATGTCTCAAATATATATTGACAATGTTCAAATAAAGCAATCAAATATATATTGACAATGTTCAAATAAAGCAATCAAAAGTTATACATTTCCTTGGTGTTTTCATTGATGAAAACTTAACATGGAAAAATCATATCGAAACATTATGCAATAAAGTCTCAAAAAATATTGGAGTGTTGTATAAAGCGAGAAATTTTGTAAATAGACATGCATTAATTCAACTTTATTACTCGCTAATCCAATGTCATGTAAACTATGCTAACATTGCGTGGGGTAGTGCTAATAATAGTCAATTAGAACCTCTTTATCGGCAACAGAAGCATCTAGCACGTCTAATAAATTTTAAAGTTCGTTATACTCATGCAAAACCTCTTTTAATAGACATGAATATTCTTAATATATATCAACTAAATGTTTTTAATGTTCTTTGATTTATGTACAAATGTAAGAAAAACTTAACTCCAATATTTTTTCAAAATTTATATGCAATAAAGCCAAGAAACAAATATGAATTAAGAAATAACAATCTTATTCATCAACATTATTCGCACACAAATTTTGGAAGATCTCTTATATCATATCGCGGAGCTTTTCTGTAGAACCAAATAGTGTTAAAAAATTTTGATTTTTCTAAAAATTGTAGTTTTCTTACTTTCAAAAATAAACTGAAAAAAGTTATCTTGACAATTGATAACATCTTTGAGTTTTTTTGAATATTTTATTTAAATATTTAGTTTTATTACATATTTTGACATTTTTTACAGGTATTTTATGTTTGGTTTTGGCTTATTAAAAATCTTGTATTGTAAATATCGGTATTTTGTTTTTATTTATTTTGTATCGCATTGTTAAACGGTTCTCGGTGACAGGATCTTGCCATCCCCTTCGAGTTTCCGTGTTCTTTTTTTTTTATGTAAAACGATATTATACGAAATAAAATTGTAATAAGAACAAAAAAAAAAAAAAAAAAAAAAAAAAAAAGTGTTAACATCATATGTCTTATTAACTTAAAATTATTTAAAAACAATAAACCAAAACTCCTAGCAATATGTTGAATAAATTCATGTCAGAAACCAATGAGTACTTGCATTCATCCAACTTCAATCTATCCACTATCCTTATCATTTTAGAATGGTTCTCACTTACCTATTCACAATAAGCTAAAACAAGTGGCTTATTTGCCTCTCCTCGTTATCCTATGGAGCTTCTATCTTCTGCTCTGTCCTTGGTTGGATCAAACAGATTTACTATTACTATCAATGATCCTCCACCTATTGAAATATATCTCTATAAATACACACATATATATTTTAAAATAAATATATAAAAATAATATTTTCAAAAGTATCTTTTCAAAAAAATGAATAGTAAAGTAAAAATATAAATACCTTAATCTATCCCAACCTTTAAAAATGTGTTTTGTGGAACCTGCCCTCAATATTTCATTAAAGAATCCAGAAATGTTGTAATATTATCTTCAATATGTCTCTCTTCTTTTTACTCTTTATGAAAGCTTAATAAAAAACATAATTTTATTTTATAGATTACAATATTACCTCTCATTAGTTAAAAATGTTTCCTATTGTTACGTAATGTGTAACGTCTTGGTTAAGTGTAAACAACGGACATATTGTAGTGTTACGTTACAGTGTTACGTATTGTTATGTAAAATGTTACGTCTGAGTTACGAAAAAATAGCGCACATTTTGCATGTAACGTAACGAATATCGTTTACGTTACAATACGTAATGTAACTTTAAAATAATATAGGGGATATAGCTAACTTATCATAAAAGTAAACTATCGGTATTTTTATTTTTATTTATTTTTTTATTTATTTCAAAAGTTAAACAAAATAAAACTCTATTGCATTTACAATTAATTTTTATAGGTAACTTCTTTTTTAAAAAAAGAGTGATTGGTTGCTTTGGAGTTAACAATATTATAGGTATGAAAGTATAATTTTAGATAAATCTAATAGTTATTAAAAATGGAATCAGGTTTTTAATTATACAAATAAAGCATTTATTATTTTCTTAAACACATTTCTTGAAATTTATAACAAAACGAGCCCGTATGAATTCAAAATAACTAAAAAAAAACAATATTGAATCCTAGGATGGATAAATCTCTAATAAAATGTTCAAGAAATAAACAAAAACTTTGTAATAAACTTTAAAAAAACAGAATTAAAGTTAATGAAATAAGTTACAAAAAATATAAACGCTTTTACGAAAATCTTCTCAAGAAAGCTAAAAAAAAATATTATTGTAAAAAAATTACGAAAAACAAATTCGATGTGAAAAAAACGTGATTTATTTAACGATATAAAGTAAAAAAAGAAAATAAATACGGCTATACTACCTAAAAGAATAAATATCAATAAAACTGATATTTTTTGTCCATTACAAATCTTGAATGAGTTAAATAAATACTTTAAAAACATTGGCCCTAATCTTGCTAAAATAATCATAACTATCTTAAATCCTTATGGCGCGATACTGCAAGATCGCGACTTTTTTAATTAAAAGTTTAAAATTGCTTTTTCTTTTTTATAATTCACCTGGTTTCTATGAATAATTCACCTGGTTTCAATGACGTTTCTAGTAATATGGTTATTTCAAACAAAAAATACACCTCCAAACCATTGTTCCATTTTATAAAACTTTCAATAAAAGAAGGAATTTTTCCTGAAGCATTAAAGTTGGCAAAAGTATGTCCAATTTACAAAAATAATGATCAATCTGAAATCTCTAATTATAGACCTGTATCAGTACTTTATGTATTTTCAAAAAATTTGAACGCGTAATTTATAATAGAATCTATATCCACTTTAATGAAAATAATTTATTTTACACAAAACAGTTTGGTTATCGGAAAAAACATTCAACAGAACACGCAATAATAGAAATAATAGACCAAATTACTAAAGGATTTGAAAATAATAGCTTTACTCTCGGATTATTTATTGACCTTTTTAAAAGCATTTGTTACGGCTGATCACCTAATTTTTTTGGAAAAAATAAAACACTACGGAGTGATAAATAAAACCCATGATTGTTTAAAAAGCTATCTCACTGAAAGAAAACAATATGTTATTAGTAAGGAATCAGGTAAACTTAAATTTTTTTGTGGAGTTCCACAAGAGTCAATTTTTGGTCCATTGCTTTTCTTGATTTATGTAAATGATTTTAATAATGCATCAACAAAGCGTAACTCAGTAGTGTTTACTGACAACGCAAATCTTTTCCTTTCAAATTGTGACATTAATTAATTGAATTCTGACATGAACTTCGAACAAATGAATGTTGATGAATGGTTTAAGGCAAATATACTTTCACTCAATGTAGATAAAACAAAATATACTTTATTTCATAAAAAATCACAAGATGAAAAACTTTCTTTAAAATTACTTGATTTGATTTTAAATGATACATTAACTAGTAAAAAGATTCAATAAAATTCACAGGAATTTTTATTGATGAAAATTTATCATGGCTCCCCCATATTAATTATATTCAATCAAAAATTAGTAAAATAATTGGTTTGATGTACCATATTTTTCCATATGTAACAACTAGTATATTTTGACCTAATACTTTGTTTCATATACTATGCCAAAATCACATAGGCTAGTACTCAACCAACAAAACTTAAAAAAGTATTTTCTCTACAAAAACATGCATGCAGACTTATATATATATATATATAAAAATATGAGCATGCAAAACCATTAATGGAGGGCATGAAAATGATGAAGATATATGAAATCAACATTTACCAACACCTAATTTTTATGTAAAAATGTAATAACAGCTTGATTCCAAAAACTTTAATGATAAATTTACAAAATAAAATAGTTTTCTGTTAATATCTGCCAGGGTTAGGGTTAGGAATAGGATTAGGGTTAGTTCGTTGTTTTAATTATTTAATATAACAGAATTTTTTTGTGAGATTTTTTGTTTTCCTGTGATCATTTAATGCATTATCTTATTCAAGAAACTCGGTTTGAACTACTTTGTATTTCTAGTTAACGGCTAGTTAACTATACTAGTTAACTTGCCGTTACGACCTTTAGTTGACCATGGAGGAAGATTTTTTTTTTATATATTTAATACTATTCACTGATAAAAACAAACAAAAACAAATACAATAAATCTGTATATAGCTTGATGAAAAGTTGCCACATCAGGCCCGCTTGATAAAGAGGTGCCACACCAGATCCGTTTATGCTGAAAAAAAAAAAGATTTTTATTTTTCTTCCAAATTTGTGTTTAACTAAAACGCGTTGTTTTTTTCGTCTAGAATTTCACAAACTTTCACAAAAAATAAAGCAAAAAAGATCAAAAGTTTTCCCTCGCAAAGTCTTATATTTAAACAAAAAATCTAAATAGCTCATTAAGTTGTGATGAAAATCACTGTGCAAAAGAACATATTTTACTTTTAATATCTTCTACTACTAATAATATTTTACTTTTTAAATATATTTTCAAAATATAAAATTTGAAATTCTTTTTATACGTAACATTTGATCAAAAGTTATTTTATTTAAAGTATAAAATTTTTATGTACATATTATTATAATGCAAAGTGTTATGAATTATGTAATAATTAAAATGATATATATTTTATTATTACAAATATAATTCAATTATAATGTATGTATGCATATGTTTACAATACTATACTAATGTATGTATAACTTATTATGCTTTTAATTATATAATTTCGAATATTAGGTAAGTTATCATTTGTGTATTCAAATAATTAACTGTCATTTAATTTTTCTTTAGATTTTCTAAGTAATTGTAATAATTATAAAGATAAAGAAAGTTTATTTATTGAATGCCTTTATGAAAGTCAATCGTCATTTAATGACGAAATAAAATTATTCGTTAACAAACAAGAGCGCTTTTGGAGTATTTCAATTAATGATGGAAAAACACCTTACGAAACTGCATGTGATAATTATTTCGTATATCGTTATATAAAATGTGGAGGAAAGTTATCATTTTTAAGTGTTAATAAAAAAAACCTAAGTGATGAAGAGAAAGTTCTTTTAGTTCATTGTTTAAATAATGTTCGCAAGGTCTGCATAAAACTTCCGATTAATTTCAAAGAGTGGAAACCGGAATGTAAGATTGAGATGCTGTTAATATCAATCTCATGTTATTGTAAAACTAAAAAGGATTTTAAAGAAAACATTTTCCCGTGGTTCACTATTTGTGAAAAGTTACAGCTTCAACTTAACAATGACATAAATTTCATTGAAGATGTTTATAAATGGATTTGTTATTCAAATATCAAGGATTTGAAAATCTGGTACCGTGAAAAAGTTTTTTGTAACCTCGATGAATTAAAATGCTTTATAGACTCTCAAAAAAAATGTTCAATATTATAAATATATCAAGTAAAAAAAAATTACTATATAATAAAAAATAAAATATTTAATTAATTATTTTATATCTTAATATATTTTAATAATTACGAATTAATTTTACTATTATTTATTTAGTATTTATTTATTATTTATTTAGTATTTATTTAGTATTTATTTAGTATTTATTTATTATTTATTTATTTATTATTTAGTATTTGTTTATTATTATATATTTGAGTCTGCGCATGACACGAAAAAAAAACATTAATTAACAAACTTTTTAAGTCTATCAAAAAACAAAGTTCAACGTGTTATCGTAGTAATGATGATAAGTTATTAGTTTTATAAAAAGAAACAATCTTGATCTTTTATACAGAACTTGACTTTGGGTACAAAAAACGATTACTGGCAACGCATCGAATCCCTATCCATCTTATTTGCATATTATCAATATTTTTTGAACAAAGGTTGTTGTAGCACAACTAGAAAAATTCAAAATAAATTATTCCATTAGAGTTCTTCCATAAAGTACGTATGCTCGGAGGGGAAGAGGGGGTCTGCAAATGGCGTATATGAGATGGGAAGGCAGTGGTTCAATTATAAAAGAAAGGAGACACTAAATTAAAAAAAAATATACTAAAATGTTATATGAATAGGTTTAAAGTGTCAGTACTTTTAGGGAGGTGGAGGGTACTCAAAAGAGCGTGTAATACTCTTTGTTTTATGTTCAAATGTAAAACTAATTCTTCACCAGTTTCTTTCCATGATTTTTATATGTTAAAAGATAAAAATAAATACTTTTTACGCAATAACAATTTTATTAAGCAGCCATTTTTTCAAACTAACATGAGCAAATTCTGCATTACTTCTCGCGGACCATTCTTATGGAACAAAATTGTCTTAAAAAACTTTTCTCAAGATTTTATCTAACAATGTAACTACAACTCTTTTAAACGAAAGTTAAAAGAATTAATTTTTACAATTGACGATCTATCAATTTACTCTTAATAATTTTTAATAGTTTTCTCATTTTACCTCCACTTATCAAAGAACTATTATTATTTTATAATTTATATATTTACCAAGAATATGTATCAATATATACGACAATTTATATGTTTATTAACTTATATTGTATTTATATAACTGATCTTTTTATTTATAACGGGTTTTCTTAATATTTTTAATTGGTTTGTATCACGTTCATTTTAGCGGTTCTCGACGACAAGACCTTACGGTCTTCTACGAGTCCCCGCGTTCTTTTATTTCTTATTTACGATTTTTCTTTTTTGTTATTTTCTTGTAACTTCTATATTTTATTTTTTAATTTGTACATTTATAATGGAATATTGTTTAAAATGTTATAAAGAACAAAAATAAAAAAAAAAAAAAAAAAAAAAGCGTATTACAAAATTAGAGGGGGTTGGGGGGTTGGGTGGGAGTGAGGGTAGTGGACGAAAAAAAAGCGTACGTACTTTATGGACAACTCCTAAGGCTAAAATTATTGATAAAATGCTTTTTATGCTAAAGATGTGAATAATAAACGGATTATCTATGAATTTCAACAACAAAAAAACAACTCTAAAAGCACAAAAAATTTATAGATGAATTTCAAAGTGACGTCGCGCGTTTACATTTTTTCGGACGCGAAGGACACTGGCAAGATAGAAAGAAAATACGCAAAAGAAAATGTGGAGTGAATCTGATAACTTTTTAACATTAGAAAAAAACAATAAAGATGTATATAAAAAAAAATTATCTTTGTCAAATGGAATGTTACTCCCTTATCCTTTCGTACTTGAAAATTGGAAAAATGACGTTTCAATGATGCCCGGCATTACATGGGGTGACATGTACAATTACCTTGTTAACTCCCTAAGTAACTTTACACACGATTCAATGAAAGCCTATAAATCATTGGAATCGTACAACTTTTACATTTGTGGGCATGTTCAAGATGTATACTATAATTTAATTGAAGAAATAAATGAATTTTGTTTCATTAAATCTGAGGTAATTTTGCAAATTACAAAGTAAAGTTCACCGTCAAAGTGGCAAAAAAAAAGTGTTTGAAAAGTTGAAACCATAAAATTTATTTTAAGTAAAATGTAAAATGATATACGTGTTAACTTATTTATTCGACATTTAATTTATTAAAGATGCTTCCAAATCAAAGACAAAGAAAGAAGCAGAAATGTTACGAAGTATGTGTTGCAATAAATAAAGTTAATGGGTGAATTTTAACGGCAAATTGCAAATGCATGGCAGGGTAAGTACATTAATTTAATAATTTAATTCTAATTTTATTTTAAACAAGTATTTTAAGAAGTTTAATTGCTTATACATTTTTGAAATTATAGATTGGGCTCTGTGTGTAGTCACATCGGTGCTTTGTTGTTTAAGCTTGTTGCGTGTGCACAGCTCGGTTTAAATAAAATATCTTGCACAAGCACATTGTGCAGTTGGAAAAAATCACGCAAATCAGCAACTCTAGCTTCACTAAAAAAAATAAATTTTTCCCGACCAAAGAAGCGTGAAACTCTTCCAAATATTAGTGACAATGAAAACTCACAGGATGAAAGACCTTACAGCTTTAAGGATCCTACACCAATTTCAGACAGTAAAAAAAAATGTTGCTAGAACTAAAAAAATTATATAAGAATGCTGCTGTTCTTCAGTCTGTAGACATTAAAAATGAAAGCGAAGAACATTGTAGTGATACAGATACTGCGGAGGAGGATGACAGTTACAATGAATATAATTTGCCGGAACCACTTACTTCACTATATTTGCCTGCATCAATTACTTTAGATGATTCCACCTTAAAAAAATATTGTGCAGAATCATACGAGGAGTACAAATTCACCCAAAGTGTTAACATGTACAGCAATTTACTTAAAGTTACAAAGATTCAAAGCGCTAGTAGAATCTGGAAGTTGCACAGGGCAGGTAGAATAACAGCATCGTTATAAAAAACTGCGTACAACATAAAAGTTGATAAATACCCTAAGTCGTTTATAAACACAGTGATGCAATACAACGCAGAATTCATTACAAAACCTACGAGTTATGGTAAGAAAATGGAGACTGTAGCAATAAATTCTTACAAGCAATTAGTCGCGAAAACACATACAAATATAGCTGTTACAGAAACTGGATTGCATGTTCTTCACAAATATCCATGTCTTGGTGCTTCACCTGATAGTATGGTGTGTTGTGATTGTCATAGTTTTGGTGTAGTTGAAATTAAGTGCCCGTATAAGTATAGAAATGAGTTAGAAAATTGGAAAACAGATACAGATTTTCCTGTAAATTTTGACAATACGGTAAAAAAAAAAAAACAATATTACTTTCAAGTGCAGCAAGATATGTATATTACTAATACTACATACTGCCATTTTTACATTTGGACCGAAGGAAAAAATGAAAACGATACAATGTTAATTAATGTTCAGATTGATAGGGTCTTTTGTGAAAAACTGGAAACAAAGTTGACAACAATATTTTTTAAATTTTTACTACCTGAAATAATGTCTAGAAAAAATGATCCTAACAACCTTTTGAGCGATCAAACATACTGCATTTGCAAATGCCCAAGTTTTACACCAATGATTGGATACGACGGAAAAAACTGCAAAATAGGATGGTTTTATTACAGTTGTATTGAAATAAAAAATGCCCCTAAAGGTAAATGGTTCTGCAAGGAATGCATATAAATAAACTAAAGGATACATTATATTTATTAAATATCTTACTTTGTCAACAACATTTTGGCACTTTTTTCAGAAATAAAAAATCATTAAACTGTTAACAATTCTTATATAAAATTTACTACTCTCGAGTCTTTATTAGAAGGGGAGGGGGGATTAAGACCACTCTGTTTATTGATTTTCACTTGTTATCAACAAAAAATTTCTAAAACTATCGAAACTAAAAAAAAATAATTCAGTAAAAATCGGCCTTAAAATTTACAAAATATATACTAGTAACTAATAAATAATAAAACTTTTAGTATAAATTCTCACCCCCTACTTTTGTTAGATCTTGACTAACCACCCCTTCTCCTTGTATTAAGAACTCGAGAGTACTTGAGACAATCCAAATGTAAGATAATACAAAATAAAGTTAAAATAAAAAGGTTTTTCACTCCTATGAGTTTGGAGGAACAACACTACTGTTAATATTTACTAATGAAGTTATTATTACCATAACATCATTAAGTAAATCAACTTGAGTTAATGGGATAATGTTCTGAAGAATTCGAAATTTTCTTAACCGTCCAATTACACTTTCAACATGGATTCTTACATGTGCTATTTGACGTGATTCATCAACTTCAGCAGAAGACGTCTGTATTTTTCCTTTGGTAAACTTTGGTAATTTTAAAATCCCTCCTTTTGTAGCAAATTCTTCAACAAGTGTAAATCCTCTATTAGCAAGTACACAATCTCCATGGGTTATTTTTTCTAGAAATCCAGATTTAATTGTAACTTCTTTATCTGACACTCTACCACCCCATCCAGGGGATAAAAAACTTACAGCACCTAATGGAGTTATACCAATGAGATATTTAATTGTGTTGTTGTTTTTATAATTTGACTACGTTTGAGCTCGAGCATGAAGACTAAAAGGTCTTTCAATGAATATTTCCATGCAATCAATTATTGCAACACAATTATAGAACTTTTTGCGAAAACTTGTTGGCAAATTTCTTCGCAAAACATGCTTTTCTGGCCAAACAGTTAAAAACTTAACATTTTCAGCAATAATTGGAAGCCAAGATCTAAATATTGTAGTGACTGTTGGCTCAGAAAAACCAAATCTAAAGCTCAAGTCTTTATTTAAAAATCCAAGTTTGATTTTCATTAATATTAGCAATAAATGGTATTCTATTGGTATACTTTTCATTGGTTTTACACAATCATTAAACAATGATAAATACCACAAAAATAAATTTGCATTTGGCAAACCAGTATAAAAAAATAAAAGTGAATTATCATCTTTTAGTTTTTCAAACGAAATATATTGAGAAACAGATGATGTTATAGCTTTGTTTATCGTAATCTTTAATTCAACATTATTTTTACTTAAAGTTTTGACTTTAGAATGTAGCTCAGCAACAAAATTAACATCATCAGTCTGAGATTCTAAAAACATAAATATGTAACCATATATTTTATCAAAGAACGAAAGTAAAACCTTAAAATTAAATTAAAACTTATTTACCTTGATTTAATTTGAAAGGGTCGACTGATGTTGACGACATGATGATGATGTTACTGCATCCATATTAACTGACATCTGTTCATTTTCAGCTCTTGTTTGAGATAAATTATCTTCAGTATTTTTTTTTGTTTTTTTACAACTTCTTTCAAATCTTTCAATACTTTGATATTTTTTTTAAAAAGATTGCTGTCTGTATAAAAAAACAGATGGAACATAGTCAGGACTATAAGGATTGTCTGATTTTTTGCATTAAAATAGAGAAGAAAAAAAATTAAAACCTTATTTATTTTATTAAAATAATGAACTTATGTTAAATTAAATAAAAACAGAGATAATAATAATATTATAAAAACTTCTGGTTATCAAAAGAAAAAAAAAAATTAAATACCTGAAATAAAATGTTTACTACACAATCTTGCGTTATCAATCATACTTATTGGCCAGTTTTTACGTTTTAAGGCTTGTAACCATAAAACTTTTCTGTTTTTTGATGTTTCTGTATTTCCAAAAGGAATGCGGTAGAAACTCAAGTTTTTATCGCTTTTTATGCTTATATTTATACACCCTATAGCACAACAAATGTCAGGCATTATATTTTAAGAATTTAAAAAAAACTTACTTTATAATTAGTTTTTTAAACCTTTAGGTTAACAAACTTTCTAAAATAAGAGGTAAAACCATTAAGACAAATACAAAAAAATGTGATGCAAAGGTTTGTTAAAAGTAGTTTTAAATAAAAAATCTTTTGAATCTTTTTATTAGAGTTTGTTTTAAACTTGTGTTAAAATGTGCGTAGCATATATTTTTAAAAGTTTGACGAATTCTTATCAGACATAAAATAAATCTTTTTTTTTTATGTCTGATTATAATTTTTTTTGTAACTGTTTTCTCTTACTTTTGTATTTCCTTGAGGTAAAAAACAACCTTAAAGTACAAAGGTTGATTTGTAACGCATACTTAACCCTTTTTTTTTACTCTATATGTACATACATATATATCTACATAAACAAACATACATATATATAAAATAATGGTGCAAATTAAAGTTTTTTATTTTATTTATAACGTTGTACTTGATAAAAATAAATAAATAAAGTTGAATATTTTGAATATTTATTAAATATTATGATAAATTGTATAAAATATATATAAAGTATAAATATATTAAATATAAATTTTTTGTCAACTCTGGGTTATTATGCCAGATCTTGATAATCTCTTCCATAAGATCTTGCTTACTAGTAAGATTTTTTACAATCTCTTGCTTTACTATTTCCCAAATGTTTTCTATGCAGTTAAGATCATGCGAGTTGTCTGGCCATAGCAATACATCAACTAAGCCATAATAGTTTTTATTGTGGAATTACAATAGTTGAGCGTGTGTTACAATAACCACTAAAAACGTATAACCTGAATTAATACTTAGATGCCATGCACTAACCTCTACAAACCTAAAACAAACCCTAACCCTTATCCTATTCCCAAACCCTAAACATGAGATAGAATAAGTAAAAAAAGTTTGTACTCAAGTAAAAGTTTTTTTACTTAAGTAAAATTTTACTTAAGTTCAAGAAAAAGTTACTTGTCGAAAAGTTTACTCAAGTAAAAGTAAAAAGCAGCTTATTAAATATGTACTCAGAGTAAAAATTACTGCGTTACTTTTTTAACAGCGTAATAATGCTGTGGAATAAAAAAGGAAAAATCACAGAATGATATTTGCTTTTTTATTCGACTTTTTTCTGTATTAACTTTTTTTTTCAGCAGAAAATTTCTTCACGGTTGTAAAAAGTAAATAGAAACCAAGCTAAAGCAGTTTAAAATCCTAATGAGCGCGCTTATATATTTTTTTTTATCAATCTAAAAGTGCCATTTTCATTAAAGTGACCAAAATTTATAAAAGCAAAAAAACTAAATAAAAAAATTTGTGGGGGATTTCTAAAACGCCGAATTCTAAAAAACCGAAACGCCGAAATGCCGAAAAACCGAAACTGAATAAAAAACGGAATGAATGCAATGAAAAACCGGTAGTCAACCCCCGCATTAATTTTTAAGTTGTCTATTAAAAAAATTCAAATCATGTAAAATTAAAAAAATAGTGTAGCAATAAGTTTTGTATTGCTATGGCATCTGTGTATCGTACATCGAAGTTAGAGTGATTTTCACCAATAAGGTAAGTTTAGTGGAACCTGCACAATAAGAGAAAAGTCTGTCACTAATGTTAAATATAATTCATTTTTATATCTTATATATCTTCTATGGTGATATATATTTTATAACTTGTGGTACAATTGTTGTTTCTATTTATCTTGATCTAGCAATTATTGATTTAATTTAGTTTTGAGGACATTTTTTTAAATGTTGTAAAAAGGGATTGTTTTTGATTTAGTTTAAAGTTAATTCCGGTCCATTAATGCAAAATATTTATAGAAATGTTTACCGTAGGATTTTGTATTATATGTTTACACACTCAGTGCAACTCTACAAGATTTACTTGTGAGTTGACAGCTAATTGCACGGCAAAAAAAAAACCATTTGTTAAATATTGAGCTTTTTGTATATGCAGCTGTAAATAAGTAAACAATTTTCAATTTTGATTATGTCATGTAATTTAAAAATTTGTAATGTTTTAAAGATGTGAATGTATGGGTACTTTTTGGTAGAAATTCAATAATCCTGACTGCTTTTTTCTGCATGATAAATAGGTGAATCACTTATGTTTTGATTCCATAATAGAAGACAATATGTGATGTAAGGGTGAAATAAAGTATAGTAAATAGATTTTTAAAGTTTTTTGTTGTATGAAATGTCTTAGCTTTGATAAAATGACAAGAGATCTAATTAACTTATTAGAGATTTCATTATAAGTCCTGGCTAAGCTATTGTCTAGCTTATACCCAAGTAGTTTACACATTTTTTGCACCAAAGTTTTTCCATTTAACTTAATTTTGAGCTGCTGGTCTAATTTTTTGTGATGACTTTTAAATATTATTAAATCAGTTTTTATAGAGTTTTTTTTTTTTTTTTTTTTTTTTTTTTTTTTTTTTTTTGTAATTTACTTCCCAAGGCCAACAAAAATTTGCGTATAGTTTGGCATGAACAGTTTTAAGAATCATTTTTAATCAAATCAGTTTTAAGAGTAGATATAACTTTGGCATTTTTTAAATATTCTGGGAAAATATAACTTGACAAAATGATATTTGAAATGTTAGAACAAATTCTTGAAAGTTTTTAATAGTTTTAAAATTTTAAACGATTGCTAAACATATTTATTTTAATGACATTAAATTTAGAGTAGTTAGTTTAGCAGCAAACTTAAATTTGTTTTAAAAAAGTTTGTTAAATAAATTTTATTGTTATTATTCTTTGAAGTCTTTATATGTATACTAATTTATTTATAAGTATACTAGTGTAATTATATTTAGAATATTGACAACAAATGCAAGCATTAGGAGAAACTTTTTTTGGAAAGTGCTGTTTATGAAAAAAGGTATGTTTAAATCAAATTATTATATTAAAACTGTCTAGTAAGAGGATAATTCTTTACTGTTTAGAAACAAAATGGACTTTGTATATAAAGTTCAATATTTTGTTAAAACTGGAAAGAAAACTTTTAAATACATCTGGAATTTTTGAGGAATCAGGACTCTTAGAGCATTAAAAGGAAGTATTTAATTACCCATTATAAGACAAAAAATAATACATTACACACTAAAAACAAAAAAAATTGTTATACAGTCAAGATTTTTAATTCGATTGAAAAATTAGAATTTTTAAAATAGCCAATATTCTCAAATAATGCAGAGGTCCTGATAAAGAAATACAATAAAGAATGAAGTAAGTTTATATTTAGATATGAATTCATTATAAACTACTAAAATAAATTATGGAGTGCATTGGAAGTTGTCAAGTCAACAAATGTAAACAGTTTTGAGAAAAAATAAACAAATAAAAATTAGACAAATGTTTATTTATTTATTTTTTTTCCAATTTTCAGTTTCTGGTGAAAATTGAAAAAAATTATCAAAAGTTATATTTGTTAAATTGAAGTTATATTGCAGTATATTATCAAAAGCTTTTGAAGTGAGTTTCTAACTCACTTGCTGTTAAGGCAGTTACAGTTTGTCTAATACTGAGGATTATTATATATTTTTAAATGTAAGCATCAGTTTTTTCAGCAATTTTTAATATTTTGCTATTACTGATTATATATATATATATATATATATATATATATATATATATATATATATATATATATATATATATATATATATATATATATATATATATATATATATATATATATATATATATATATATATATGTATATATATATATATATATATATATATATATATATATATATATATATATATATATACATATATATATATATATATATATATATATATATATATATATATATATATATATATATATATATATATATATATATATATATATAAACTGTTTTTTTCCAGTAACTCTCAACCTAATAGTTGTTGCTTGCCTTGTTGGGAGTGAATCAATGTATCAGGGTGATCACAGCTGGTCTAAGATCCTCTAAATTTTAAAAATCTCCTCTTAATTCCTATGTTATCCTCTGAAAAATGGAATATTTGATTAAATCTTCATTTTAACTTTTTTTTTTAATTTTTTTATTTCTTGATGGAATGTTCTATGTTTCAAATTCCTAATCTGCAAAACTGGTTAATGTCGTAAAAGGCATTGGGTTGTAAAAAATCAATTTTAGGAAATCGATGTCATCATTGTTGTAGATACTTTTATATATTTTTATATATTTCATGTTATGTAAAACTTCTTTAACATAAATAGATTTATATAACATAGACAGCCAAAAATTGTGACATATGTTGCCATCTATTCCAAATGTTTTAAAAAATTATCTTTAAGTATGAGTGTTTGTGAAACTACTGGCAACCTGCATGTATGGCAAAATATAAAAGTCTCATTAACCAAAGTTTCAGGTAAACATCCTATAAGGTTATTTTTTATTAAGAGATATAAAAAAATAGAATATTTTTGAATGTGAAAGGAATGTGAAGGAACTTAGACGTTAAAGTACTTACACACAAACTAATCTCAATATACTACAAGAATTAATAACAAAAATAACTTTCAGAAGATTACCAATAATTTCTTCCTGCCATCTTCAAAATGTTTGAAAAATTAATTTACTGTGGATAAGTGAAATAAAAACGTTGTTTAATAAGAATTTTTACTAAATTTATAAAGTTTTACTTTATAAGGCATAAAAGTGGCTGTAATTTTTGTTTGATAATTGCTGTTTTCATAATTTTTTAAAACTCAATCACTTTTGATTCAATTCAATTTATTAAAAAGTAAAAAACAGTTTTAGACTTCAACGGTTGAAATTATTTTTTAAACTTCGTTGAAGAAACTGACATTGCTCCAGCATAAATTGAGATCGACCTGATGAAAGATAGTATTATTTATATATGTGATAATTAATAAAAGACAATTAGTTTTTAAATGAACGAATGAATGCTGGCCTTTATTATATGTCTGGTTGTGTATTATATTTTGTGCATAGTTAATGTAACAATATCAGTTTCTTTGTTCCAAAATTAAAATTTATGTTTCGCATAGTAAATTGGGTTTTCTGACTCTTTTGCATTTCCTTCGTTTTTGTTAAATATTGTTTTGTAAAATTTATTGTCTCTCTAATATAATATGAATGTGCAGCCAATATTTTTTAATTCGCATTTTATATTTTTTATAAATAATAGAGATTAAATATATTAATAATCCATAAATATAAATATATTTATGGATTATTATACTATTGTTTAACAGCTTAATTGATTTACTTTTTTTTCCGTCGATGCTGTCCTCACCACTACATTAAAAAGTGACTACGTAAAAATAAATGTATGGTTTTAGTAAAGCCTGATGTGGCAGTATAACTCTTATTTGTTTTAGGTTAATTGAGCAAGTAATTTTTTCTAGAAAATCACCTAAACATGGGAAAAATGCATGTTTTATAGATACAAAAAACTGTTATCTAAATATTAATTCAGAAAAATGCTTGATAAATTAGGATATCAAATATTTGTTAGTATATTATCTAAAAATGATAACATTTGTTATCGTTTTTAGATAAAATGAAAATTTATTTAATGTGGATTTTTATAAACAGCAACCGTGGCGCAGTGATAATAACTATAACTCAGAAAGAGGAGGTATAATGCCGGCTCTAACCCAATAACCGTCATTGGAAGGGAAGAAAACTTTCTAGATAAATGCTCCTCTGCTGTGTTCTATGATAAGGACTTTACGGCTTTTTGGAGAAACTTAACTACCAAAGAAAACTTTTAAGTTGCTGGCAACTTAGAAGGAAGGGTCACCCTGCTAAAATTTTGAAGTAGTGCAGTTCCGTTTACTGTTTAGGTCTCTCTGTTGACTTTAACCGCCCCTGCTCATATTAGAAAAAAAACAGCATTCCACATACATTTTTTTTTACTGCACTCAAAATGTTTTCTTTGATACCTTACCAATAGAAAAATATTTTTTTTATTAGATTCTAACACATAAATGAATTCTAACAAAAAGCCAAATTAATTTTCTACAAATGTTTGCTGTCAAATTTACAGTTCTAAAGTCTTTGACCGTACTCAATCCTTTGAATAAATATTTTTGAGTAATTACTGCAGAGATGATTCATTAATTGATCCGCGCGTAATTTGTAACTTAAAAGTTACTTTTTTCTGTTCAATTTGATTAGATTCAAAACAAGGATATATAAAAACTTTTTCAAAAGTCTTGAACTGAGACCAAAAAAAGCTAAAAGTTACATTTTGTTCTGTCATTTACAATGTTTCAAAATGTTTTAGTCTGTTTAACATCGTCCACAACAGCTTTAAAAATATTTGTAAAAGATGCTAGTTATTGGTGAGGACCTTAAAAGATATCTAGCGTCTATGTTGCTCAGTAGGGTGCAGTAATAACATTAAAAAAATTTTTTTTTTTTGAATTTTTTTTTGCCTGGGTGTGCAAAAGTTGTCTATTGATATCAGAAATACTCTGTAAAAATTTCAATGCTCTAGAAAATTATCTTGAGGTGCACCAAGGAATTTGAAATCCCCCACAATCCCCAAAAAGTGAATTTCGGAAAAAAAATTTAGAATTTTTTTTTTTTGAAATTTATTTTGCCTGGGTGTGCAAAAGTTGTCTATTCATATCAGAAATACTCTGTATAAATTGCAATGCTCTGGTAAATTATCTTGAGGTGCCACAAGGACTTTGAAATCCACCAAAATCCCTAAAAAGTTAGAAATTACAATTATTGTTAAATTCCTATTTTCACAAAAAAATCAATGGCTAAAAATAAACTGATCTTGTTTTTCTATTTCTGTTATAATAAACCTGTATGATGGTTTTAACATCATATCAGAACCTAATGAAAATATATTTATGTAAATTGTAGAACTTTGAGGTGCCACAAAATTTAAGAATAACAATTATTTCAAGTTCATTTTCTGTCAGTTAATCATTTCAAAAACGTCATTTTGAAAGGCTGAAATCAGAATTTGTTTTAAAAACTTTCATAGCTGATCGCGACTCTATTCTTGCACAAATAAAACCATCACGCTGAGGTTCACAGACTGCCATACTGGCTTTAGTGACAAGCATCGCGCTTCTTTCTACAGACTGAGTGTGGCATGGAAAGCTTTTAAATTGTAGCATTTCTGAGGTCAGAATGCTGTTTTTAAGCTGTGTCGATTCAATTGATCTGAGCATTGGAGCTTCAGCACTTTTATTTGATGACCGGTTGATTATGTCTGTATAATCTGTAGCTTCAAAGTTTAGCGGTGGTATCTTGAACAGTCTAACTGTAGGTTTAGCATCGGTCTTGTCGTATAACGATCTTGCAGCTAATACACGTCTTGGTGCTAATTGACGAGTGTGGGGCCTTTCATCGGTTGCCGTTGATATTAATAAGTTTTCTGGGTGAGCAAAGTATGCATTTCTTTGGATTACAGGATAAACAATTTTCTTGAGCTCGATAGGCAAGTATCAAATTTATAATATTATCACCAAATAGGTGCATATACCTTTTGTATGTAAGTTACAAGAATGATCAAGTTATTGTCTGACTTTTTTGTAGATACATATAACCGGAGGATACGACTAGCAGTTGTTATCCATCGAGAATGATACATGGGTCCCGGTTTTCGATTACCCAATTCAAAACTACATTGGTCACTGGATATTGCTTAACACAATTCATGCAAGTACCTTTGATCTGTATTGAGATCATCTACATCAACGCTGGACAACACATTTCCTTCGATTGGTTGAAAACTGACAATCGGCAAGTCCATGTTCTTCAATAATTTTCCGATTGGAACACTAAATGAATTTGGCCCATATGTAGATCCATCCAAGTTAATCAGGAGATGTCTCAATGGTAACTCATTCATATGTAATAAACATACAAACCAGTGTAGAGATTTGTTGAAACGAAGCTCGAGAAGTCGAATAACACCACCAATATTACCTGAGTTGACATTCGTGCCATTACATCCGATTGCCACCAATGAACTGGTATCAAAAGCATTTGCATTCAAAAATGATATAATGCTAATCTTTATACTTTGTGAAGATCCCTGTGATGTTTTAAGATGTTCCAGGAATTCAGAACCAGGCTCCTTTATAAACACAACGTGCTCCTCGGTCTCCAAAGCTGGGTGATATCTGTTTCCTTTAATGATCTGGCTTTGAGTTTTGTCCTTTCGACCATCGATATATAACCCTTCCAATATTTTGGCAGCACCAGCTTGTAAAATTTTTCTCTTTTTCTGTCTTTTTCTACGAATTTTACTTGGGTCAATAACATCAGATGAGTCATGTGCATTAATAATGCCATAATAAACTAAAACAGCCGATGCTAATGCTGCTGAGCAATCCGATACTCCCCATTGATCATTGATCATTGACTAATATTGGTAGTGGAGTTTACATTTGAGAGTTCAAAATTTCTTGTGAGCTTGTATTATTAGTTGATGATGGTGACTTAGGCGAGTCTGTCAAGAAGTCAACATCTTCATTACTATCTCTTTCGGTGATAGCGTCATCTAAATCACCGAACGTAACATCATTACAATCATCCTGCAAGCTACAATCTGGATGCGATTTTAAAGTTTCAGTATTTGTTACTGATTCACATTTATAAAACCTCAATTCATCAGCAAGTTTTCTTTTCAGTGTCTTTTTCTGCTGCTTTGTTGTTTTAATATCAACGTTTTAATATCAAGGTTATAATTATTTTGTTCTATCTCCAAATTTGAGAAAAATAAGTTAATACCAATTTCTTTTTTATTGTTAATTTTACTTTTTAGCTGTATTACTTTTGAAATTAATTTTTTTTTTTAGTGTCAAATCAGGTGTATCCAATTGTTCTATTTGCAAAATATCAACAGTTTTTAATGTTATTTTGTTATATTTCCAACAACCAATAAAATTGCGTATAATTCACATTAAGTAATCAGTTCGTGTTTATTTCCTCCAATTTAATTTTAAAATGGCGGATGAAATTGTGTATATCTTAGAGTAATAAACAAAAGTATAGGTATTTTCTTATATATTCTAGTGTCAATCGGTTTTTTTTAATTATTATTCATAATTTTACATATTGTTTTAGTAAAAAATGTATCATCATCTAATTAAAAGCAGACGAATTCTGTTGTATATGTGACATACAGTGTATATATATCATATAATATATATGGTTATATATATACACTATTGTATATGTCAAATATACAACAGAATCGGTTATATAATCCGTGATACACATATACTGTATGTGTGTATATTTTTTATTTATGTATGTATATATTGTATGTGCATGTGACATATACAACAGTATATTAAATATCCTCACGTATTCCGTATGTCTTTGTTTATTTAGTATATACAACACGTTTTATATACTTAATAAATAAAGACTCAAATGAATCATTTCATATATGGAAAAAATTTGTCTCTTCTTAAAATAATATATCTTCAAACACAAAATTATTTTGCATTGCATAACCTTTTTTATGTTTATTTTTTATTTTCAGATTACCCACAACAAGCTAATATCATGGTTACACCCTATGTTTCAACGCATCCTTTAATTTCTGATCAACTGCGATTACCTCCACATGGTGGGAAAACAAGAAAACGTAGAGCAAACTGTTATAACTGGAAACAGTCAAAAAGAAAGAGACTTAGACAATCAGGAATAGAATATATAAATGTTAGAAGCAAAGTTATTCAACCAAGAAGTATTAAAAATAAAAAATATTGTAAAAATTGTTGCAAGTTTAAGTGTTTTGAGAAGACTTTAGAAGACGAGAGAAAAATATTATTTAATAGACTGTGGGGAATGTCTCAGATTGAAAAGCAACACTTTTTTAGTAAAACTACTAAACGATTAGAAAAAAAAAGATCTCGAACCAATAAAGTTAGCAATTCAAGGAGAAAATATACTATATAAAAGGATCTGCGTGATACATGCTACAAATTTCAAATTATTGAAGATGCAAATGAAGAGCAAATCCAAAAGTATAACAAGCATATTGCATCAAAGAATAAAACAAAAATTGAGAGAGATAAGGATCGAAAGTTGAACTCCCCTTCCACAACCATAGTTTGTATTGATCTACAAAATGTCTTGAGCTTGCCAAAAAGTAATGTTAGAAACTTCTTTTATAAAAGAAAGCTCAGCTGTTATAACTTAACAGGTCACTCTTCACTGAACAAAAAAGCATATTGTATATTATGGCATGAAGGTATGTCAGGTCGTTCTGCTAATGACATTGCCAGTGCTGTGATATGTATGCTAAATAAAGTTTACAAGGATCTTCCTAATATTAATAAATTTATACTTTGGTTTGATTCTTGCGTTCCACAGAATATAAACAGTCATATGTCAGCTGCATTGCGTGAGTTTCTTATTGATCATCCAATTATTGAAATCATTCATCAAAAGTATTGTGAGCCAGGACACAGCTCTATTCAGGAATGTGATAATATGCATATTCAGATTGAGAAATCATTACATTCAGCAGAAATATTTAGTCCTCTTGGGTTGGTGAAAGCAATGTTGAATGTTAACCAACGTAAACCATTTTTTGCATACCAAATGCAAAAAAGCAATATTAAAATTTTTTTAAAAATTGCTAGTCTTCTGAACTACGAAAATGTTCCATACTTTAATGTTAAAACGCTTGTATATAGGTTTAATGCTCCTGGTCATGTGTATTTCAAGACTCGTTTTACAGATATTTATAAAGAGGCACGGCTGTCTAAGCCAAAAAACAGACGATCATCAGGAAGTAATCTTGAAGAATCATCAATTATATATCTAGAAAAATATATCTAGAAAACTTATTAAATGACAATATCCATTTAAATTTGCCAACTAAGTGTTTTAGGGTCTATATTTGCTTTTAAATCCCTAAATTAAAAATAATTTCTTGTAATCCATAAACTCCTCGCAAAACGTTCAAGTTGTATTTACTAAAAAATGGAGATAGCACAAAATAATATTAACACGAAATTAAAATTTAAAAGTTATTTTGTTCTATCTCCAAGCAGTGTGGAGCCATAATAGCGATTTGAGCAAAAAAAAATTTTTTCACAACAAATAATTATAATGAGTAATAATCAAGTATTGAAAAACGTTTGCATTAATAAAAAATGTATTGCCACTTCTGCTGGATTGCAGTGTAAAACTTCAACTTGATTTATCTCAGTTTAAACAAATGGAGAGAGATAACAAAATAATTCTAACCTGACGAATAGCTATTTTCCTTTCTGTTCTTTGATCTGCAAGAAATATTATTTTATTTGGTGGAACTTTACAATTCTTTTCACAAGCACATGTCGAAAAGTCTTTACATTTACATAAAGCAATATCAAAAACTCGATTTGAGTCAATTTTGAAGTTTTTAACTTTGTTCAGGTACTGTGACTCCTTGTCCTTGAACCTCTGTTTAAACGGTTTTGTAAGTGAGCGATATTTGTCATCGTAATCTCTTATTTTAGCTACTATTTGTTGACGGGATATTACTGGAATTAATGCTCTGAGTCAAATTGTCTGAAGATCAAAAGATATCTTCCTGGTTGTTTCATTAATTGTAGCTTCTTTGGCATGGCCATCAGACAACTCTTTTCTTACTTATATAAAATGTTTCATGATATCTGCATACGTTGGCAAAACATTTATGCTCATTCGTGAAATGATGCCAAATACTGGGCATATGTTATCATTGCGGGTGAGTGGTTTCTTCATTCGTACAGTTTTAATCTTTTGTCCCACAATCTAACCATACAAAGACAACACAGCGAAAATAAATGATAATTTTAACAATTATCTGCTAGATTCTGTGTTTTTTGTTTGACGCCGTTTGTATTTTACATAATAATACATGCACATTCACTCGCCAGATAGCAGCATTATAGCAGCTAATTATATAGCACTAAATGATAATATTATTATATCACCCAGACACACACAAACTTAAAAAAAAGTCTTAATCTATATCGGTAGTCCGTGCTCCGCACTCCGTAGTCGGTAGGTCACATTTTAGGGATTTTGGGGAATTTCAATGACCTTGGGGCACCTTAAGATAATTTCATAGAGGATTGCAATTTTTACAAAGTATTTTTGATATGAATAGACAACTTTTGCACACCCAGTCAAAATGAATATCAAACAAACAAAAAAATTTCTAAATTATTTTTTGGTAGATCACTTTTTGGTGATTTTGGTGATATTAAAAGTCCTAGGGGCACCTCAACATAGTTTCCTAGAGAATTGCAATTTTTACAGAGTATTTCTGACATAAATAAAAAACTTTTGCACACCCAGGCAAAATGAATTAAAAAAAAAAAAAATTTCACTGCACCCTATTGCTCAATGTGCAAGGATTCATTTTCACATGAGTTTGAGGCCCACATAAAATATTATCGTGTAACGATAATAATCTATGTGGGCCTCAAACTCATAAGTTTTTTTTTTTAACAAAGCTTCCTTGTAATTATTTATCTGAAAATTCGCTTGCTTGATGGTTCACCAAGGTCGTTATCAATAATTCCAATTAAAATTTTCTAAATTTAATTAGTTAACAATTTTTACGCAAATCCTCTCTATACTACTACCAATGATATATAAATATCATTGACTACTACTAGATATAAAATTAGCAAACAAATTTAAAAATAGTTTTATAAACATTAATTTTTATTTTGTCTCTTTTTCCGTTATTATTCGCAAAAGTTTAAAAGGACAGAAGCAAAAGCCAAGTTTGGCTTTTTCTTCTGTCCCTTTAAACTTTCGCATTCGCAAATGCGCAATAAAAAATCCGGGGGATGCTTAACTTTTCGTTGTATTTTATTACGATTACCGCAGGCTTTTCGGCGTTTTAGAATTCGGCTTTTTAGGGAGTCCCGTATTTGTAAAGTTAAACAAAACATAATAAAATTTTTTACTCAGTTACGCATATGATTTTAAATGTAGTAATGTACAGCACTTTAGAATGTACAACATACAATAATTTAGAAATAATAAAAAATACTTTAGTAAAAGTAAAAGTTAAAAAATACGTAAAAGGTAAAAATTTTTAAAATTGTTACAAAAGGCCGAGTGAATAAAAATGAGCAATTGCTTTTACTCAGTATTTAGTCAGCTTTACGTGAATAAAAACTTTAGGAGTTTTGCTCAAATTTTTATTCAAGGAAAGTTAAGCAATTTACTCAGTAATTGCTCAGCTTTACGTGAATACAAACTTAACTCAAATTCTTTATGCTTTTATTCGCGTAAAGCTGACCAATTACTGAGTAAAAGCAATTGCTTATTTTTATTCACCCGGCCTATAGTTACAGTAACGTGAGTAAACGTAATTCGTTAGTTTCCTACTCTGCCGCAAGAAATAGCATTTTTCAAATGTTTTTAAGTATTATTAAAAAAGGTTTCATACATTGCTTATGCTATTTTAAATGAATAATTGCTATATCAAAGTATATTAAAAAAAATATATTAAAAATTCCTCAATATTTTTATGAATAAAGCTTAACATCCAATTTACTAACGAATCGTTACTTAGAGAGATTTTCTGTATCGACTATTAGCCGTATTGTCATAAAATAGAGTTATTGGTAAACAAAATCTCGTATATATTTTTTTAAACACGAAATTAAGCATTACATCTCCAAAAAAGCGATTGAAATGTTTTTTTTTTTATCATTATAACAATATATTATGAAGTAGTGGCAACATACTAAAACATTATTAGTTTTTATAAAATGCTTATAGCTTACATTTCTGAAATCTATTTTGGATTGTATAACTTCGTTTTGTTGATATTACCTTACCAAAATTTAACAGATTGTGTTTCTCTTCAAACAATTGCTTAACTTTTTGTTAATACTTTTAATTTTTATTCGTTTTTATTTTGGTGTATTTTTTTAAATATGCCTTAGGTAATTTACAGCTAGTTTTTTTTTTTTTATAATAACAAAATATTTTTTAAGTCGTGGTAATTTTTTAAGTTGTGGTTGTGGTAATAATACTTAGTAAAACTATGAGTGGTTTATGCTGAAAGCGGCTATATAATCACTTGCCATTGAACAAAGTTTAAAAACTATAGGTCGGCCACTTTTTAAGGATGTTTTTAGTAGTTTACTGAGTCACTGGTGAAAATGTCTTGACAAGTATGATATAAGATGCCTTAATAAACTTTCATAATATTTGAAAGTTCTTAAAACTTCTTTTTAGTAACCAAGTAAAAAGATTTAGTAGTATTAAGTTGTAGCATATAAATATAATATCCTTTTGCTTTTTAAAGTAGTATTACGTAATGCATTGTTGAATAACCACCACACTGAGCTGTTATAAATAACTTTAAAAAAATCGGGTTTTTTCTTTATACAATTTATGTATAGACTTTAGTTTTTTTTTTTCATCGGTAATCAAAAATTTTTTATTTGGTAATATTGTACACTAAATCTCATATATTTTTTAATAAATTGTTTCTTTGTTTTCTTTTAAATATATTGTCTAATTGCTAGCATTTCTAAATTTTTTCCAGACTAGCAGCTCACTATTAGTTTAAAAATCTTTTACGGTATGACTCATCTAAAGCCAATTTCAAACTTTTAATTTCTTCAGGTTTAATGTGTTCGTTTAGCTCTAATAATTTCTTTAATGTTTCTTTAATTCCATCACCAAGAGAGCATTCAATAATTTGGAACCTATTAAAATTAAATTCTGATTTTAATATATTTATTTCATCTATGTAGTTAGATAAATTCCAAAGATGAAATATTTTTTCTTCAAAATTTTTGTTGTTTATCATGTCAGTAGCGTTTACTACCTTTATTTTATCTTTAAATATATGTTCATTAGTTACAACAAACCCAGCATCTTTATATGCTTTTCTAATTTGATGTGAAGCTGAAGGTAAAATTTCTTTTGATTTTTCTAATGCTTGTCTGGCTAAATCATATAACTCTAACATAAGTTTTCTCTCCTTAGCTATTATCCTTAAAGTACCGTAAGGATTAATATCTGCAGAAAATTGTTCATTTTTTAACCCACTGTTAACTAGTAACACTACCTTTGTGTTTTGAAGACATTTTAACACACTGCAACAGATTTTTTCTGTCGTAGCGCTAGTATAATCAATGATAACTGGATAATTTTTGTTCCAATTTTCAGAGATATTTTCTATCTTCACCTCTTTTGAATTTTGAGAATTGCAAAAATTCAAATCAAAAAATAAAATCTCTGCACAGATTTCTGGTTGAAATTTAGATGGAGATCTTTTTTGTATAGGAACCTCAAACATATCTCTAAAAGCATTTATAACTTCTTTAACCGCCTTTTCAGTTTCATAATACATATTATTTGTGACTATGCTGTACTCAGTTACATTTGGCAATTTGGTAATATAATATAGCGATAGAAATGTAGCTAAGTTGATTGCCCTCATTCCTGTTGAAACTGTAACTTTTCTTATATAAAAGTTTAAATCTTCATCTTCACCATCGCAATCACTATCGCTTCCAATTCCATCTTCACAATTTTGGTACCCACTATTGCAAATAAAATTTTTATTGATCATGTCCAGCTTTGCGTATAAACCATAAACATCATGTGATTGAATTTGATTATTCAGACCTTCGTTTTTTAATTCCAGCGCATTTTTAACCTCCATTAGAAGATTCCAAAAGTTTTCGTCTTCTATATTACGAGATTTGTTAAATCTTTTCTTTTCCTTTGTAAAGCTATGCTTCAATTTTTTATCTAAAGTAATTTTTTCATCGTAAATAATGTTTCTCAGCATTTCTATTAAAGGAGAAGCATAACAGTTCCTCTCGTAGTGTAATACTTTTATGATAAGGTCTATAAATAAATCAATATAGCTTCTTTTTCGAGTAATTTGAACAATTACTTTTCTACCTGATTTGTCTCCTTTTAAATTTAATGTCTCAAATAAATCTTTTGTCCAGAAAGGTAATTGGTCAGTTGTTTTGATTATTATTTTATGATTATAATTCCAAATTTTTTCATTTTGTTCTTTTAGCACGTTTTCATTAATAGCATGACATGAAAGTAACTGTATAACCTCTCCTAAAAAATTTAAACTTTTTACTAAAACGTCAATATATTGATTTGGAACTATTCCTATATTGATTCTGAAAGCATTTGCGATAGAGTCTACACTTGGGAGAACATGTCCAAAACTGGAACGTACAACTAGCTCAATAGGAATATATGCATTTTCTGCATTAAAATTTGCAATTGCCACATAATAAGACATTGCTACCTTATACCAGCTCTCATTACCTTTTTTGTATTTTCTTTCGTTATTAAAACAAGAAATTAGAACCAAAATACACGGATACTGATTAGAATAAATTGGTTCAATACCTGCAATAGGTTTACTTTTGCATTGTGTAACAAAATTGTGACATAAATCTTGTTTATATTTTAAAATTCTATCATATAAAAAAACGTTTCTTGTAATTTCCTGACAATCTTCCTGACAAAATATTATTTTGCTGTATTGTTTGTGAGAGAAAGGAGAGCAAAATGAACCCGTTTTGGAGTGATATGAATTTGTACTTTTGGAGCCGTTTCGTTTTTGTGGGTAATTTATTGTTGGGTTGTCATACGTTTTTTGATTTGTTAAAAAACTCTTTGCATATCTATCGCTATTCCCACCTCTGCTAGTCGAGCGAAAGTATGTTCCCCAAAACTCTGGTTCTGCCATATAAAAACAAGTTGTATCTAGGTAACGTGCATAGTATTCACACCTGGGAAAGTAAGCATAATCTTTAACAGCGATTGAATCAGAAATTGGGTCATTTAGGTTAAAATCAAATAACATCTTATCCAATCCAGCGTCATTTCTACTTTTTGAAGTGATTACTTCACATTTATTGCATTGTAAACTAAAACAAGTTTTTAATTCATGCAATATAAAACGTAATTTAAAAGCAGGTTTAGGTGAGTTTATTTGGAATTTATTTAAAAAATTGCATTGTTTTTTGTATACAAACATTAGAGCATTATATATTGCCCAAAATCCACTATCTATAGGCCGAATTTGCTGGATATAATTGTTGAAAAGTTGGCCCTCCTCATTTAAATTTAAATCAAAACTTATAGAATCGTTTCTTGTGAATAAGGTAACTTTAGTTGAAATACAAATCGGTTTAAGCATATAACCAATAAGAAATAAAACTTTTTTTCTTCCATTAGAGATACAACTTTTTCTAAATGGTTTGTAACTATTTGGCAGTATTACACATGCTACCCAAGAAGGAGTTTCGTTAGAAAAATTATGTGGATTTTTCTCAAATGAATTTTGAAAGGAAACGTTTTTAGTAACTATGACATAAGGTTTGTAATCATGCTCTTCAATATTAGTAAAAGTTAAAAACTCAAAAAAAGCGTTTATTTCAATTACATTTTCACTAAAACGTATAAAAGAGTTTTCAGGACAACCTATATAAGCTTTGTTATCAAGTATAAAACTCAATAGGCTGTAAACATCATAACTAGAGACTATTGAATCAGGATCTAAATAACTTTGGTCATATTCTGTAATTTTGTCTAGCTTTTCAAATAAATCATTGATAAATGATTTTTCCAACTCTACCATGTTTTTGCTGAAGGTAATGCTAAAAATTTGTAACAAACAAAAACAATATTAAAATAGTTTTATTTCTTTAAAAAAATTTAACTTTTAACGTTGAATAATATACTTGTATAATGCTATACACTTATATAATGCTATACAAGTGTATACTTGTTTTTATATGCCATGAACCAAAATTTTGAGGAATATACTTCCGCTCGACTAGCAGAGGTGGGAATAGCGATAGATATGCAAAGACATTTTTAACAATTCAAAAAACGTATAACAATCCAACAATATATTACCCACAAAAACAAAACGGTTGCAAAAGTACAAATACATATCTCTCCAAAATAGGTTCATTTTGTTCTCCTTTTTCTCACAAACAATATAACAAAGTAATGTTTTGTCAAGAAGATTTTTAGGAAATTACTAGAAACATCTTTTTATATGATAGAATTTTAAAATATAAATTTATTTTTTAAGTGTTATATAGCATTATACAAGTGTATAGCATTATATATACAAGTATACACTTGTATTAGCATCGAATACTAAAAAAATTCATTGCATTGAAAACTGTAAACTAAATTATAAATGTTAAAAAAAAAGTTAAATAGTGTTTACTTTTTATCAAAACATTTTTAATTATTTCCACAATCCTGCTGATACATTTCAAATTGCTAAAACATGTGCAATATTAATAGGATGACGTTGAAGTAATTGTATAACCTCTCCTAAAAGAGTTAAACTTTTTACTAATTTTTCACAATTTTTTAACAAACGTAACTTTTTTATCGTAAATAATGTTTCTCAGCATTTCTATTAGAGGAAAAGCATAAAAGTTCTTCTCGTAGTGTAATACTTTTTTGACAAGGTCTATAAATAAATCAATATAGCTTCTTTTTCGGGTAATTTGAACAATTACTTTTTTACCTGATTTTTCTCCTCTTAAATTCTATGTCTCGAATAGATCATCTGTCCAAAAAGATAATTGACCAGTTGTTTTTATTATTATTTTATGATTATAGTTCTTAATTTTTTTATTTTGCTCTTTCAGCACGTTTTCATTAATAGCATGACGTTGAAGTAACTGTATAATCTTTCCTAAAAAAGTTAAACTTTTCACTAAAACGTCAATATATTGATTTAAAACTATTCCTATATTGATTCTAAAAGCTTTTTCGATAGAATCTACGCTTTGAAGAACATGTCTAAAACTGGAACGTACAACTAGCTCAATAGTAAAGCTTTTGAATATTCGTTTGGAAGATATCTCATACCCATCTTGTATATCTTCGAATAAAACCATTATACATGATCCAAACAAAATATCGGAAAATTTTAACTCGTTTTTTATTTCAATACCTGACGAATTGCAAAAAAACATTCACTCATCCCATACTAACTTCTATAACTCTTTAAAAACACAAAACCTTGAGTCTATATTCATTAAACCTACTGATAAAAACGAAGTTTTATCTACTATTCTTTTTCTAAATGATGGCAAGGCTTCTGGTCCATACAGCATTCCAACCTTTATTCATAAATTTCTTGCTTGGCATATTTATCCATTACTTTCTAAACTAATTAACCTCTCATTCGTTACAGGTATATTTCCTAACATTTTCAAAACAATATCTGTTAAACCAATTCATAAAAAGGGCTCAAAACCTGACTGTAATAACTACAGACCAATATCATTATTATCTAATATCAGAAAAATTCTTAAAAAATTAAAGTATTCAACCATTTTTTTAATAATTCTAAGTGCTTATATGGCCGCCAGTTTGGTTTTCGTTTAAAACACTCTACTTACCATGCTCTTATTAGCATGGTGCCATGCACTTATTAGCATTAATGAAATGATTCGTGGTGCAATCGATAGTGTTTCATTTGCTTGTGGCGTCTTTATTGATTTTTAAAAATCTTTTGACACGGTCGACCACAAGATTTTAATTAAAAAGTTATACTACTATGGCATACGGGGTATCGCAAATAATTGGTTTTATCATATATTGAAAATCGTAGCCAGTTTGTCTCCATTAATGGGTTTGAATCCTCCAAAAAATTTATCAAATATGGTGTACCCTAAGGTTCAGTTCTTGGGCCTTTTCTGTTTTTAATATATATAAACGACTTGTCTCAATCTATAAGCAATTCCACTGTTCACCATTTTGCTGATGATACCAATCTTCTATGCATAAATAAATTACTTACTCAGCTTTGAAAAAAAAGTTAACTCAGATCTCCATCATTTGTGACTTTGGTTAAATAGTAATCGTATCTCTCTAAATATCAACAAAACTGAATTCATTATTTATCACCTTCCAAAAAAATAATTAGTAATGATAATGTTAAAATTAAAATGAACGGAAAAAGTATCTTTACTTCTGAATTTATAAAACATCTCAGAGTATTTCTTGACAAAAACCTTGGAATTATCAAATCTTGGAATTATCAAATGATTCAATTAAATAAAAAACTCTCTCGAGCCAATAGTATGTTATCTTTAAGACATTATGTACCTGAACATACTCTAGTATCAATTTATGTTCCTAAACATACTCTTGTATCACTATTCTATGTTCTCATCCCATCTAAGCTATTGTTGCGTTGTTTGGGAGCAACAAGGAAGTTTTTTATTAAACCGTATAAACAGTTAGCAATGTATTCCATATGAGTTATGACATTTTCTCCTATTCAATCTAATATCCAAAAAAGGTTTTCTGTATTAAAAACCTTACAACTTCAAAATCTTATGAAGCTTTACAACTGTCTTCTTGTGTTTGATTTCCTCCAAAACAATCTGCCGGGTTCGTTTAACAATTTTTTCATTAAAGCAAGTTATACACATAAATTATACTCGTATTTCTATAAATGGTATTTTTCACCCTTCTTTTTTCAATTCTGTCAAGTATGGCAAGCTCTCTATAAAATATCAATGTATTTTTTCACTGAAACCAATTAATGCTAATTTTTATTATTTTTCCTTTAATATTTATTTATTTAATTATACTTATTTTTAATTATTTTTATTTTTTTTATTGTTAATATTATTCTTTACATTGTTACTACTACTACTTTTATTATTGTTATTACTTTATTATTTATATACCTTTGTTTTTGTTACCTATAATGATAGTCAAAGTAGTTATAGTAGCTTTATCATTATTGTTAAAACTATTCTTTAAATTGTTTATTTTATAAGTATTAACTATACTATAATTATATTACTATTGCTTTATCATTTATAATTCTTTTTACGTTGTTATATTGCAGTTGTTACTTTTATTTTATTACTTTTATTCATAATATTGTTACTATTTTTATTTTTATAAATATTATTACTATTATCTTTCTTTTCCTCTTTTTTTTTTTTTTTTTAAATCTTCTTTATTGTTATTGTTGCTTATCTTTCTTCTCTTTTTTCTTTTTTTTTTTTTAAGGTGTCACTCCATTGACTAGTTTTCAACAATATAAGTGACAACTAACCTTACTTATGTAAATTTATACTTTATCATCAAAAATTTTCATTATTTATGGTTAAATAAATGGAGGAAAAAAAAAAGGTATATATGCATTTTCTGCATTAAAGTTTGCAACTGCCACATAATAAGACATTGCTACCTATATAATTAGAACCAAAATACACGGATACTGATTAGAATAAATTGGTTCAATACCTGCTCTAGGTTTACTTCTGCATTGTGTTCCAAAATTGTGACATAAATCTTGTTTATATTTTAAAATTCTATCATATAAAAAAACGTTTCTAGTAATTTCCTGACAAATTTACTGACAAAATATTATTTTGTTGTATTGTTTGTGAGAAAAAGGAGAGCAAAATGAACCCGTTTTAGAGTGATATGAAAATGTACTTTTGCAACCGTTTCGTTTTTGTTTGTAATTTATTATTGGATTAATAAATGTTTTTTGATTTGTTAAAAAACTCTTTGCATATCTATCGCTTTTCCCACTTCTGCTAGTCGAGCAAAATTATGTTCCCTAAAATTCTGGTTCTGCCATATAAAAACAAGTTGTATCTAGGTAACGTGCATAGTATTCACACCTGGGAAAATAAGCATAATCTTTAACAGCGGTTGAATCAGAAATTGGGTCATTTAGGTTTAAATCAAACAACATCTTATCCAATCCAGCGTCATTTCTACTTTTTGAAATGATTACTTCACATTTATTGCATTGTAAACTAAAATAAGTTTTTAATTCATGCAACATAAAACGTAATTTAAAAGCAGGTTTAAGTGAGTTTAATTGGAATTTATTTAAAAAATCGCATTGTTTTTTGTATACAAACATTAGAGCATTATATATTGCCCAAAATCCACTATCTATAGGCCGAATTTGCTGGAGAGAATTGTTGAAAAGTTGGCCCTCCTCATTTAAATTTAAATCAAAACTTATAGAATCGTTTCTTGCGATTAAGGTAACTTTAGTTGAAATACGAATCGGTTTAAGCATAGAACCAATAAGAAATAAAACTTTTTTTCTTCCATTAGAGATGTAGATATTTGGCAGTATTACACATGCTACCCAAGAAGGAGTTTCGTTAGAAAAATTATGTGGATTTTTCTCAAATGAATTTTGAAAGAAAACGTTTTTAGTAACTATGACATAAGGTTTGTAATCATGCTCTTCAATATTAGTAAAAATTAAAAACTCAAAAAAAGCGTTTATTTCAATTACATTTTCACTAAAACGTATAAAAGAGTTTTCAGGACAACCTATATAAGCTTTTTTATCAAGTATAAAACTCAATAGGCTGTAAACATCATAACTAGAGACTATTGAATCAGGATCTAAATAACTTTGGTCATCATCTGTAATTTTGTCTAGCTTTTCAAATAAATAATTGATACGTGATTTTTCCAACTCTGCCATGTTTTTGCTGAAGGTAATGCTAAAAATTTGTAACAAACAAAAACAATATTAAAATAGTTTTATTTCTTTAAAAAGATATAATTTTGTAAATATAATAATAATATATATATATATATATATATATATATATATATATATATATATATATATATATATATATATATAATAATATATATATATATATATATATACATATATATATATATGTATGTATATATATATATATATATATATATATATATATATATATATATATATATATATATATATATATATATATATATATAAATATATATATATATATATATATATATATATATATATATATATATATATATATATATATATATATATATATATATATATATATATATATATATATATATATATATATGTACATATATATATATATATATATATATATATATATATATATATATATATATATATATATAATATATATATATATATATATATATATATATATATATTTATCTTTTTATTATATATAATTTCTTTAAATGCAAATAAAATACATTTAATTTATTTAAGTTTTTATAATAGGGATATGTTAAATAAAATTAACAGTAATAATTTATTATAACTTTTATTTAATAACGTTTTTTTCATATAAATCTTTCTTAAAATCGGTTTTTATTTTATTAAAATTTCTTTAAATCGGTTTTTAGGAAAAATAGTTAAAATAATAATCTTTTGTAAGATTTTTTATACTAAATTTTCTTTTTTAAACTATGTTATAGTAAAAGTATTTTATCACGTTACACCAAGTTACATTTGTCTTAGACAATAGTTCGAATAACTTTTGTAGGTATACGTTTGGATATTGTTTTATATTTCTCATAACGAGTTGCAAAACTTAGTATTTTTTGCAAATGTCGCAATTTTATTTTATTTGTATTAAGCTTTTAACAAGTAGTGAAAAAGTTATTTTTGATTGTGAAATGAAGACTTTATTTGGTTCTCTTGTCGATAGAAATGACGGGCTCCTTAAGTAGCTAAAAAGCCAGAAGTCTGCGACAATTCATGTGCAATGCCGTAAAATTAGTCCAGCTCGCTCCAAAGCTTGCGTGAGTGAATCGAATTTTTGTTTTAAAATACATTGTTTAATTTGCGACACTGAAGCAAATAAAGAGCTGAAAAAAAGTGCAAAATTTTCGGCGTAAAATGTATATAGTTATTAACCTTGAATTTAAAGAATGGTCGGAGGCGGAAAGATCACGTAGCAAAAAATGTTTGTGCACGCATTGAGTATGAATATGATTTAGTTGCTGCTAAAGCTAGGTTTTATAAAAGTTTTTTTATCCGGTCGTCCATAAGATGAATCTACAAATAATTTGATGAAAAATATATTTAGATACATTGAAAATAGTGAATATTTAATAGTTTTAATCAGATTTAGATAACAGAACAATTACGAATAAAGTTCAAGTTAATATCACTTGAAAAACAGAGCAGATTAACTTTCATTTGTTTTTTTAATAATCATTGCAATGTTCTTAACCAAGTTTTGTATGAGAAAATAACGAAGAAAAAGAATTTGGAACTTTAAAAACTGCGGTAATACTCATTTGAGAGGATATCTAATCATAAGTCTTTGATTATAACAATCATCTCTCACCTTGTCTAATGTTTGAAGAGATTATCAGCAATATTCCGGATTCTTTTTTTGCAACAAGTTCTTTTTAAATCGAAGTTTAAAATAAGTATATCAGTATTTCTTCATTGACGGTTTGCTTTAAAAGGATCGGTGGGGACTTTTATTGATTTATTTGTAATAATATCCCCAAGGTTTGTAAAAAATTTCAGCTCTATTCAAATTATTGTAAACTAAAATGTCTATTTTGACCGGACTGTTTTGTATTGTTTTAAAATTACGTAATTATCGATTCATAACTTAATTTGTTAAGTTTGTAATCGAATCATAAATTAATTGAAGTTTTATTTGTAAAATTTTATTAATGTTCAAACAAAAATAAATAAATTTGATAAAGATTTGTGGTGCAAGTGAAGTGAAAAGCTTGAAAATAGAAAAAGGTAGCGAAATTATTATTGGACACTTTTGTTTTAATCGACTTTAACAAGAAGTTGATGGAACTAAAACTAAACATTTTAAAGCTGAATTTTCTTATTATCAGAGTACTTTGAGTCTGAGGTATTACTTAAAGTAAACTTAATTAAACTTAAGCACAGAATTGATACCAACAAATTAACCACTTAAACAAACACTGAAGGAATACTTTGGTAAATTACATTGGAGGCAGAAGATGGGAGAACTATAGAAAAACAAGAGAAAGACACGATAACAAATGCCATTGCAAAGTGAGTAGCTACAAACGACAGGCCAATTAGTATTGTGAGAGATATCGGACTAAAGAATGTTATTAGGATTGTAACAAATGACTTCACTTATGAGCCCGCAGCGAGACGCACGCGTTACAACTTGCACAAACTGTTGCCCTTAACAGAGACTATTGAACGTCACTAATTAATTATAACTACCTCAGAGTTACAGTGTTATAGTTATAGTTATTGCTGAAAGACATTTGCCGTTTGAATGCACCTCCTGTGTAGCACACAGTCTGCAGCGTTCGGTTTCAGTATCTCTGCACAACGACGCGTTTGACAACACCCTGGCTAAGTGCAAAATGGTGGTGGGCTATTTTAAACACAGTCCAGAAAATTCTAAAGAATTAGAAAAACAAAAACAAATTGAGTTTAAACAAAGAAAGGAGTCACTAATACATTCCAACTAAAGGAAATCGACTCTGAAACACGATAAAGCGACTGAACGACGTTCTCACCACACACAACACAAACATTGCAATGCAAACATCAGCTAAAATGAACAAATTGCAGAGGTTGGAAAAGCTACTACCCTGCAGATGCATTTTACATCATATATTTTGTTGTATACTTATACGTTATATATTTTTTATTGACTGATTTGATTCGATGTGAGAGAAAATATGTGTCTTTATATGGTTGTATGAAGGAATATAAGAACAGTTTTGTGAATGAAATGGTTTTGAGTTTTGCAGGTATGTGACTGTTGTAATGTAACATCATTGTGAAAAGGAAACTTTGAAAGAAAACCCTAACAAATGTTAGCGATATGAATGATTTTAAATTAATCGATTAGGTCGAGGCTGTCACATGGTTGCAATATTATCACCCCATTCAAAATGGTAGAAGCCGTAAATTGTTCTGAAAACGTAATGATTGTATCGTTGTATCGTTGTATTGTTGTATCATTGAATGTTTATATTGTATGCTCGTTTATAAACAAGTCAAATTATGGCAATAATAAAAAAAAAAAAAAATAACATAAACTTCGTATAAAAGTTATCTATATTAAGAAATGTTGAGCCAATTCGCCCTTTTAAAAAAAACGATTAAATTATGCATGACCTAAATATTAACTCGGATTTCTTCACTGAAATAAAAATTATATCATTTTTTGGCACGTCTTCATAATGATTTTATCATGGAGTCAATAAGTTGCAAAAGTACTGAATAAACATTTTAAGATTTTCTTTTGTCTTAAATGCGGTAGCCAAAGAAACTTTATATATTTTTATAATTTTTATATATAGAATTTCATTGAGACTATTTTTGAAAACAACACGATTATCTAATGTTATTATGGAGTCAATGAGTTGTGAAATACTGAATAAACAAAAAAATTATTTTTTTATCTTTTATATGGTAGCTCAAGAAAATTTATATATTTTTATAATTTTTATGTGTAGTATTCAATTTAAATTTTTTTCGAAAAACGCACGATTATATAATGTTATCATGGAGTCAATGAGTTGTGATTTGTTGGATAAATAACGTAAGATATTCTTTTTTTATTGTTCTCGATGAAAAGACTATTTTAGTCTTCTGCGATTATCCTTACACCAAAGAAAAATATTTTTTAAGAATAATTTTATATATATATCCAACAACATCCACAAGCAAGTCCTAAGTAGCCCTGTGGTACGACGGACTTGCATATATTTTTTAAATGCATGGGTTATTAGCCAGCACTTTATATTATAAACAACGAATAGTTACCTTATTTTGTACACTGTACAACGCGCATGCGCTGAACAGAATTTTGAATTTTGTCTTGTAAAAATTGTTTAATTGTACGTTTTGTACTTATATGTAAAAATATGTAATTTTGTTTTATTAAAATATATACTTGTGTTGTAAAAAAAAAAAAAAAAAAAAAAAAAAAAAAAAAAAAAAAAAAACGTAGAAGAAATAAATCTATTACATTCTTATTTAATCTTATAACTAACTTTTATGGTTTGTTTTACAATTACTTTATTTATAGCTATTTTGGTTACAAATTTAAACTTATTTTATGATTTCTTCACTTTTGGCTATTTTTGGGTGACTTGGTTGTAATTAATAAATCAAATGTATTTACTAAATCAATTACACCTTGACCGGCAATCAAGTGCAGCTTGACCGGCAGAAAAATATGGATATTGAGAAGTACCAAATATTAGTTCATTCAAGCATCAAATTGAAATAATGTTCGAAGTTTAACCGTACGCTAATCTTAAACTTTTATATATATATTGTATTGCAAGGCAATTCTATAAAAATAAAAATATTTGTTAGTAAATTACTTTTTGCTAAAATGACTGTGTATTTATAGTCTAAAGTATCCTATATTTCATTTTACATCAGCAATGCGACCTTCTTTATGTAGACAAACATCACCCTGCTTCATCATTTTTTTCCTGAATTTTTTTACTTTAAAATCTTGCATTTGTCTCCCAAAAGTCGCTGAATTAAATTCTTGTTTTTATTTAAGTATTGGTTATTTAAATGATTAGCGATAAATGTTAAAATCAAGCAAAAAGAACCAAAAGTAGCATCAAGTTAGGAATTCGCAAAGTAATGGTTAACGTTTTTCAAAAAACGGCTGCCATGCATGGACCATGCTTTAAGCGGTATGCAAGACTTGGATTGGACTAAGCTTGTCGGTTGATGATAAGCCAGTAAAAACGCGACTTTGCTGGGCTGCAATCTGTCTTTTTCAATTGCTTTCCTGATTTTTCTCTATGATTAATTATACCTTTGCAATGTTGTACATGTTCGACAATTCCAGACGCTTTCCAGTTCGCTTTAGTCACGTTTTTTTAATGTTCAGTCATTCGTGTTTTTATTTTTTTTCTCGTTTCACCCACATAAATAGCGCCACATGTACATTCAAGTTGGTAAATACCCGGGTAACTGTTTAGTGGTAGCTTTGATTTTTTTTTGGCATAATATGTTTAATAAAGATCTTCCAAAAAGAAAAACTGTCTTTGTATGCTATTTTTTCTAAACTTACGTCTAAGAATAAGGCCTAATTTAGGAACCCATGGGAGTATTATGGTGTTATTTGTGTTAAGTTGCTGGCGGTTTTTATTTTGGTATGGTTTGTAATGTTTTACAATATCTAGAAGTTGTTGTTGAGAATATCCATTTTACTGAAAAATATTTAATATTTTTATAATTTAAAAAAATTTAGTTGATCTTGATTATTTTGGTATTCACATGTGTATTGAATAATTTTGTCTTGAGAATTTAAGAGCGTCAAAAACGATTCTGCTTTATCAGACTCTGATAAAGCAGAATCGTTAAAAAAAAATCGTTAAAAAAAGATTAAAATTGTTTAAAAAAATCGTTAAAAAAACGTGCATGGTAGTCATCAACATATTAGTCAAATGTTATTTGTGCAACATTAATGGTTAATGCTTGTTCAATCGCATTATATTTAATATGTTGTAAGGAAGCTTTTGAAATTACAACCATTATGGATAATTTTGACAAAGTTCAATTAATTTATGAATCTCAATAATGATAATTTAGTGCGCAGCTGAAGATCATTTTTATCATTATTTAAAATATCAATAAAATAAAGCTAAAACTGCTTTATTAAGTGGTACTGACGGATACAAATACTTACGTCAAGCGATACCTGAACCTCATTTTCTTCAATTGCCCATTCTTTAGATAATTACTTTTGTATATTTTTTTGTCTTTTTTTTCATATTTTCTTACTTTAATTAGTGTTCGTTGAATAAGACAAATAAACAGATTATTGAAATCAATATTGGATATTGTACAGTTAACAAGTTGTTATTGAATTTTACCTATGCTAAATGTGAGTCCAAAATGGCAAATCCGCAAATCCTTTATCAAATGGGTATATTTTTATATCAGTTGAATCCTTAAGCTTATTAACTGCACAACCTTGGTTTTCAGATATATTATTTTGAATTTTAAAATTTAAATATTTGGTTACCGTCTTGTTTCTATTCTGTCTTGATAACTTAGCTGTTTCCACATTAATTTTTTTCTCTGAGTTAGGAGCACATTCTTCTGTTGACGTTACAATATCAAAAAATGGAATTTTACTTTGAGTTTTAAAACTTTTTTTTTTTTTACGTTACTTATTTGTTTTGCTTGCTTTTTTTTTTTTTTTATTTTATTTTGTTTTTACTTTACTTTTGAAGTATTTTTATCTTATTACAACAAAGTTTATATTTATTTGCTTTATATAATGAGTATTTATATATAATGAAATAAACACACAAAAAAAAAATGTAAATAATTATTATATATATTTTATTTCTATATTTTACTTTAGAAGTCTTATTATAGTATAGCTATTTTTAACTTGCTATATAAAATGATTATTTATTTTTTTGTTGAAAAAACTTGTAAGGCTAATCTTTTAAATTTCTTTACTTTATTTATTTAATTTAGCAAATTTTATTTTATTATTGTTATTTCAACTTGCTTTATATAGTAAATATAAATAATTATATTTTATATATTATGGATCAATTGTAAAAAATATATTACGCAAATTGTAGGGGCTTGACGACAAGACTTATGTCTTCTACTTGCTCCTGTCATTCTTTATATTTTGATTTATTTTATTAAGCTTGGAAACGAGAACATTATCAAATGCTTATACATGACGAACTAAATAAATAAATTCTTTAAAAGAGTTGGAATAAATTTTTGGATATAGATTTAATAACTGTTCTTTTCCAACTGTGATTGATTTAGTTGATAAGTTTAATATTGCAGTTTTAACAAAATTGTTTGATTGAATAATAATATTAACAGTAATAAGATTTTTTTTCACCAAGTGTTTGTATTTATGGACGTTTTTTTTCTTTTTTTCTAAGAGGTATTTGTAGCAAAAATTATCTCCGATAACTGTACACCATTTTGTTGCCGAGCAAACACAGCTGTTTACAAATAATAAATCAATCGAATGGCAAATCAGTGTACAACCTGTTTCGTGCTAGGATGAGTTGTGCAACAGAATGGTAAAGATGTTCAAACAATGCCTCAAAAAAGTTGTTGGAAAAGTTCGTTTTAGCGTCGAACAAATTTTTAATAATATTACAAAAAAAAAGAAACTGTTGTTTATAACCGACAACTTAAATTTGTATATAATGAAACTTGTGTAGAAGTCTTAAAACGTAATTAACATGTGTTTGGGCAAAAGTTATACTTTAATGGAGCCAAGAGCAATAGTAACATTAAGATTGGTATAAACAAACAACATAATAACTTAAAAAATGTTCTTGACCATCTTATAAAACAAGAAGAAGTGAATGTCTTACGGAGTTAGCAGAATTCCATAAATCTAGACATAATATTGGTTGTTTTGAAATTAATGTTGGTGAAGTTGTTCCAACAAAAAAAATCAGAAATCTTGATTAATTTAGAAGACAGCGAAAGTAGAAGAAAATATGAAATCAAGCTATGGTCATTCACGGGTAGCAAATGTTAGGTGTTTAGATCATTCAGAAGAATTAGAAGAGATCTAAATAAACTTATTCCAGCGGAATATACAAATAAAAATAAAAACACAACTGAGCCACATGTAAAAATTGAAAAGAATGATACAAGTACAATTAACGTTTTTCTTGTAGTTATTCATTAAGTTTGCAAAATTGTTGCTTTCTTTTGTTAAGTTTTTACTAAAATAATATATCTATAAAATAATAATAATAAAAATGTTAGCAGCCGCACTTCTTTTTAAATTGTTTTTAAAAATTACACGATGTTTTTTTATTTTTAACATGTTTCGTAAAATTTTATTAACATTTTTAAAAGTTTATCATACAATAATAAAACTCTGAAATAAATATTAAAAAATTAGAAGTCTTTGCAGAGAAATAATAACAAACAAGTTATACATAATAAGCCAATATAGTTGTTTCAAAATAACCAACCGTCAAAAAAATAAACTGACTGTAAAATCAAATAGATAACTTATCTATAACATAATGCGAAGTTTGTTTAATAAGTGAGGAATATTCCCATTTAATGTGGAGGACTTCTTTTATAAATTAAAGTGTTTAAATATATAAGATTGGAGTGGAGGGTTTCTAAGATAAATTTAAGTGTTTAAATATATGAGGTTGTTGATGACAATTAATGCGCTCATTTATTTTAGTTGCCAAATGTCTGGAGGTTTCACCAATATAACTGGCATTACAGCCGGCGCAGGAAAATTTATAGACAACAATAGATTTAAGTAGTTTAGGAAGTGTCACTTTAAATCAAAAACAATCTTATTATATTAGTAGTGAAAATTAATTTTATTAGAAAATCCTTACAATATTTATAACCAATTTTAGAAATTTTCATTTTAGTTTAATTATATTACATTCCAATGAATGAAAGATTAAAGTATGTTATATTTAGGCTATTAACAATGTTAGAAACAGATGGGTTCAGTTTCTTATCAATATTTTACTTTTCAGATTTCTTTCAGAGACAGTTATTTTTTGTGGAAAGTTCTTATTTTGTGAAACTAATGATAGGTTCTTAAAATCTTTATCTAAACCAAATCAAGTATTATTTATTTTTAACGTACGATCAATCGTACAACAAACAAGTCCAAGTTTGTAGCAAGAGGGATAAGGCTAGGCAATTTTTGTAAAAGACCTGCCCAGCTAACACAAAACGTTCAAGTACGTTCGTTGAACGTTGCGAACATTATACGAGTGTACTATAAAGTTCTGGAACGTTTGTAACGTTCGTTGAACGTTTTGTGTTAGCAGGGTGTTTACGTCTTTTTATGATAAACCGAAGTCTTATCATAAAAAAACAATGGTTTCCTTAAGTAGAATAGTGGTAAAAAAAACTTTCAAAATCACATGAAAGATAAATTTATAAGTTACATTGGTTTGTTTTATTTCTTAAACAAAAGAAAAAGAGTCAAATTTGCAAAACTGTTTTCGTATAATAGGAGACAATAAATGAGAAAGATGTTTGATGAGGTTGTACTTCTTTATAAGATACTTTAAGCTTTCATGCATTATAATGTACTCTAGTGATACTAGAAGGAAAATTTCTAAAATTTTAAGTATGTTATGATAAAGTTCATATTTACTACTAATTAAATACAAGATTGTTTTTCCTTAAAAGCGTCACTTACTAAACTACTTAAATCTCATGTTGTCTATAAATTTTTTTGCGCTGGCTGTAGTGTCAGTTAAATTGGGGAAATCTCCAGATATTTCATATTTACAAGATTTAAATGTTAAAATTAGTTAACTAAATTTTGCAAATAGAATTGTAGACGTATATATATATATATATATATATATATATATATATATATATATATATATATATATATATATATATATATATATATATATATCTATATATATATGTATATATATACATATATATATATATATATATATATATATATATATATATACCCTTATAGTGTAGTCGAAAGAGCGTTTTAATGTAAAAAAAGTCTCTTACGACTACAATTTTAATTACCTCGTCTCTTAAGCTGTTTTTGATTGTCATCAAAATGTCAAAGCAATTAATTTATGCGGAAGTACATTAAATTTAATTGTTTTTTAAAAATTTTTTTAAAAACCGCAATTATAACGACTAGAAAGTTTTTTTTAATTAGTTGTGTTTTTAATAAAAAAACATTTTTAAAACATGCGTAAATGTTGCTACATCGACTATCTTATAGCCTAACTCGCAACGGAGTGCTGCTACATCGACTGACAAATAGCCTGACTCGCAACGGAGTGCTGCTACATCGACTGACAAATAGCCTGACTCGCAATGAAATGCTGCTACATCGACTGACAAATAGCCTGACTCGCAAGGGAGTGCTGCTACAACGACTGACAAATAGCCTGACTCGCAAGAGAGTGCTGCTACATCGACTGAGGGTTTGGTTTGGCCAGGCAGTCTATCAATTAAAAAAAAAAATTAATTTTTAAATTTTTAAATCTTTTTCTGGTCTGGTTTATTAACGCGCTCTTTAAAACTACAGTTTATGGGAAACTTTTTTTGATGCCACGCAAGAGACATGCAAGAGTATATATATATATATATATATATATATATATATATATATATATATATATATATATATATATATATATATATATATATATATATATATATATATATATATATATATATATATATATATATATATATATATATATATATATATATATATATATATATATATATATTTATATATATATATATATATATATATATATATATATATATATATATATATATATATCATATATATATATATATATATATATATATATATATATATATATATATATATATATATATATATATATATATATATATATATATAAATATATATATATATATATATATATATATATATATATATATATATATATATATATATATATATATATGTATATATATATATAATAAAATTGATGACGAATTTAACGAAAACGCGCGTTTTCAATTAAATAATTATGAAGGAGTGCATATGCAAAGAAAATCAAAAAATAGAGGCGGGGTTGTTGTAATTTACATTAAAAATAGTTAGCGGTATAAGTTACGAAACAATTTATGCATATCCGATTACGACAGGGAATTTGTTTCTATTGAAATCGTTAATAATGGCTTTAAAAATACCATAATATCATGCTATTTTAAACCGCCACAGTCTTCAACAGAAATATTTTTAAACCATCTTCAAAATATTATTTTGAAAAGCTTCCAAAAAAAAAAAGTTTATTTGTAGTTGGAGATTTTAATCTTAACGCTCTTAACTATGATAAAAATAAAGAAACACAAAGCTTATAGAATGATTTTTTCCGATTTGGTGTAATTCCTCTTATAGGCCAACTCGAATTACAAGATATTCATCAACATTAATTGATAATATATAACAAATTCTTCATTTGAATTCTCGCTAAAAAAAGAAGTAATTAAAACTACTTACGAAACGTGCCATAATAAATATATTCAACGATGTTTTTTGAACTCATTACGTATATTAAAAATAAGAATGATGGGTAGAAATATACATGTTTTTTTTTTTAAGCATATGAAATTTTTGAAACAGGTTCGAATATGCTTAAGCAAATAGTAAAAAGAGGCTCAAAAATATGCTTTCGCTTAAGCATATTTCTGATAAAATATACCTATTTCAATAATTTCTAAAGGTGTGCACGTTAGTAAAGTTCTAGCAGATTTTAAAGGTATGTAGAGTCCTGTTTAAATACGCTTTTCGAAGTATAGATGTTAGAAAATATTGTTTTTTAATTTTAATAAGATATAATTTGAGTATAAGATTGTATAGTTCAATCAGTTAGATACGTGATAATTCGCTGCAGAGATCCGGGTTCGCATCCCGCAGCCATTGTAACTTTTGTTCATCAAACTCTTTTTACTTAAGATAGCATTTTTTACCCTCCATGTTCTATATTACAGATCTTTCGTTTTGCTTTAAATCTTTTGCTTTTTGTACTAGACAGCTGTCCTAAATACTTTGTAATAATTTCTAGCTAACTCTGAGTCTAATATAACCATTTCTGAATATAATTTCCCTGAGGCTCCTACAGCCTATTGTGTTCCATTAAAAGTAACTAGTTTTTGAGTACAGATATTAATTATAAGCATCTAAAGGTTCACATTACTATTCATTTTCCTGATATATAGAATCCTATTTTCATACGTATCTCTTTCTGTAAATTCTGTTTTATATAGTTTCTTAATTATATATTAAATAAATATTACTATTACTTAGTTAAATGAACGAATAGCTCATTCAGTTAAGACATTTGGCCGCGTAGACCCAGGTTCACATCCCGCTGTTTCACATATATTTCTTCTCTTTTTACTCTTTCTGACATCATTTACCTTTAGAGAGATATCTCGTTCTTTATAATAAAGTATTTAATTGTTTATCACACATCCTCTTTATACTTTTTTATAACAGTTAATATCTTAAATATATCGTAACATAAAATCTTTTGCGTCTTTTTCGTCACTACACATTCCGGAATGCTTTTTCCGTAAGGAACTATTTCGTAAGTATTCTTACAAAATGATTTGTTTTGCAAGTTTTCTTTCGCAATGCTTTATTACGGAATTTTATTTACTACTTATATTTTCGTATAGTTTATCAATATTTTTTTATTTTTTCATGAAAAACATTTTCCCAAAGTAACAAAAACAATTAAACTTAAAGACATAAATTCACCTTGGTTAAGTAAAGGTCTTAAAAAGTCATCTAAACGGAAACAAAAATAATATATAAAATAACTTAAAAAAAAAATTGATAAAACAAAAACAGTATACAAGAATTATGCAAATTTATTTGAGAAACTTAAAAAAACCGCTAAAGCTACTTATTATAACAAACTTCTTAAAAAGTGTCAAACAGATTCCAGAAAAACTTGGCAATTATTAAATTAAATAATTGGAAAACCAAAAACTAGCAAACCATGCTTTCCTAAGACAATCACAAATCAATAGATAAAAATCAATCACAAATCAATTGATAATGAAAACGACATTGCAAATGAGTTTAACAACTTCTTTGTTAATATAGGATCTAAACTTGCATCTCAAATTCCTCGTGTAAATAAATCTTTTGATAAATATTTAATTCGTAATAGAAATAAACTAAATAACGAGGCTTTTAAAAGCCTTAAAAGAAACAAGGCTACTGACGGTGTCAATAGCAACATAGTAATTAACTATTACAATGAGCTTAAAAATACTTTATTCAAAATTTTTAAACAATCTTTAAAGGAAGGTATATTTCCTGAAAAACTAAAAACTGCTAAAGTAAAACCTTTATTTAAATCAGGAGATGCAAGTGAAATAGGTAATTTTAGACCAATATCAATACTTTCAACATTCTCTAAGATACTTGAGAGAATTATGCACAATAGGTTATATACTTTTTTTAAAGAAAACAATCTTATTTATTCAAAGCAGTTCGGCTTTCAAAAAAATACATCAACTGAACACGCAATCCTTCACTTGGTTGAAGTAATAAAAAACTCCTTTACAAACAGAGAAGTTACTTTGGGGGTTTTTGTAGATCTTTCGAAGGCTTTTGATACAGTCGACCACAAAATATTATTATCAAAGCTTAATTTGTACGGTATAAGGGGTAGATCCAACAAGTGGATAAAAAGCTATTTAGATAAACGTGTGCAATGTGTATATTACGGAGACAATAAACTCTCTAATCCGTCTATAATAGAGTGTAGTGTACCTCAAGGTTCAATACTTGGACCCTTGATTTTCTTAATCTATGTAAACGATCTCTCTATGGCTTCAAAAAGAACTTCAACTATAATGTTTGATGACGATAGCAACTTTTTTATCTTTGGAAAGTATAATAGCAAGCTGTGCGTAGAAATGAACAATGAATTAAAAAAGATTTCAGAGTGGTTTAGGGAAAACAAACTCTCTATTAACTCGAGTAAAACAAAGTTATCTTTATTTCATCTTTCTTTTAAAAAAAAAGAAGTTCAATCTTTTCTTCCGAAATTGTTTATTGAAAATAAGGAAAAAGGTAGGGATACTGTTATGAAATTTTTGGGTGTTTTTATTGACAAAAATCTAAATTGGAATAAACATATCGCTTATATAAGTAGTGAAGTATCCAAAAGCATAGGAATAATATACCAGTCACGTTATTTATTAAAAAAACCACTACTCAAACAAATCTACTATAATTTTGTTCAAAGTTACCTAAACTACGGAAATATAGCTTGGGGTAGTACCTATAAAACGAAACTAGAACCACTTTATCGTAAACAGAAGCATGCTATACGTGTGATTAATTTTAAAAATAAAACAGTTCACTCAAAACCTCTTTTTGAACAAATGTCTTTATTAACATTGTCTGAACTAAATATATATAATGTATGTATAGTAGCAAAATGCAAAAAAGTCCTTCAATTTTCTATAGGGATGTACCAAAGCTAAAATTTTGCCGAAGCCGAAGCTTCGGCACTATATATGCTTAAAATTTAATCAGCATTCAGATCAGCAGGGGTGTAAAACAAAAAAGGTTCCAAAACTAAGATCCTTTACTAATAATATAGAAAAAATGTATAAAAATGAGGACACAAGTCAGGGTTGGTGCCCAGGCAGGGCAAAAGCTCTTAGCGCCCCTGCTTGAAAGTTTCTCATTATGTCGTTTCTGATACTTCACCGCACCTAGTGTTTTTTTTAAAACTTAAGCTTTTTTAAAACATTCTCCCCAAATTTTCCTACTTCTAATTCTACTTTTTCTGTGTGCAAACCATATTAATGTTATGTAGTGCACAATATCAGTAACTCACACATATTTCCAACTATTCTCAATATTCTTCTAAGATTATTGCTATTTTTTTGATCTTTTATAGCCATACTGTTCTTCTATGTAAACATCGTTTCTCTTTAATCCTCTATCTAATCATTTTATTTTTAATCCTCTATTTAATCATCTTGTTTGCTCTATCTAATTATAGTGTACTAGCTAAACATTCTCAAATTTTATTCCTCATAAATTACTGTTACGCATCTTTTCATGTGCTGTATATCTTATTTTTGATTTTAATGCACCTTTTGTTATAAGTGGATAAAAATCTCTGAATATTATTCAAGTAAACTAATCTTTTACACTTGAAAACTCTTTCTCTAAATAAACACTCTTAGCTGATCTAGTTGTATCTACAACATAAAAAATCTTACAAACACACTTTATCTTTTTATTGCTATTTATTTTAAGGTCTTTTTTTTACTTCTCTGTATTCATTAAACGAACAATTTCTAAACTTTTTGTTGTTTTTACGTAATTTTGTTTATATATATAATTTACTAAATAATTACTAATAGATAAAAAAGTATGTGTAGGAAAAAGTATGTTATATATATATATATATATATATATATATATATATATATATATATATATATATATATATATTATATATATATATATATATATATATATATATATATATGTATATATATATATATATATATATATATATATATATATATATATATATATATATATATATAAATATATATATATATATATATATATATATATATATATATATTTATATTTATATATATATATATATATATATATATATATATATATATATATATATATATATATATATATATATATATATATATATATTTTTTTATTATTATATAATATATTATAATAGTTATAGGGTGTTTATTTGTCAATATAGGAATATCAACAATATTGCAATATTTTTTTGTAGTTAATAAATGAGTTTTGTTGTCTAACAAAAATTGTGGATTTTTAAGTCTAGAATTTAAATCCATAAGACACAGCAAGCATTAGGTTATTACAGAAGAGAGATCAGATTTAAACTTTGCTGCTTTTTCTAAGCAATTAAAAAGCGAAGATTTATTGTGAAGATAAGAGTATAGTAGAGTCGTCATCAAATAGAGCCACTTTAGATTTCATTATGATTGATATTGTAGATAAAAATTATTTCAAGAACAAATATAGAATTTAAAAGTTACTTGAAATAAAGAGGGTAAGCCTTCAAGAATAACTTCACCACTGTAGTTAGAAAGAATTAATTTAATTATCTCAAAACCTTTTCATAGAAAATTATAAGAAACTTTTAACAAAGTGAAGAAGAATCGTAGGATACTTGGAGGGGTCAAAGTGTTTTTTAGAGATTGGAACAATAGGAACCACGTATTTAGCACTTTTTTAAAGTTTAACAAAAGTTGTAGATAGTTCTGGAGAACTTTTTTTTAAGACTAAGATGGAAGTCTTTTCTGAAGCACACATTGTAGATGTGTTTAATTGAGAATTAGTTTTAGTATTGGAAGCTAGAGTAATTTCGATGTTTAACAATGGATTAATTGAAAGTTTAGCAAAAATATTTTACTATCACAAAGAGTATAGCCGTTATATTCCAGAGTCAAACTAGAGTAAGATTTACTTGTAAATAGCTCTGTTTTACTCTAGGGTAAAGTAAAAAGATGAGACCCATAAGATAGAGATTAAACGTCAGACTTACTTCTGTTAATAACACTGTTGAAAACTAACCAAAAGTCTCTAGAATCAACATCTAAGATAAGATACAAGGTTTAGTAAAAAAACTTCATTTATACATTCGCTTATTGCAATAATAAAAAGGACAATTTTTTCCTAAGAGAGATGTTCTTATAAAAAAGCTAAAAAACGTAAATAATGTTGAAAGATGTAGAGTAGAATGAGGCTTGATTTAAAACTGAAGAGAAGTAATAAAAGCTTACAAACTTTTATTCCAGAAGCAATATAAGCTTCCAAGAATCACTTTTTGCACACATATTATGGATATAAGCAAATTTGTTTGCTCTTTGTTTAGATGCTAGCATACAATATCCTTTCATTGTTGTATAAACTTTAGCATTTATATAGTGCAGTATTTGCGAAAGAGAAAATGATCAGATGGATGTGTAGTGTGACTCTAACAAGATATAAAAAGTAGGCATAATCTTTGATAGATTAGAAAAAACGTTGTATCAAACAACCTTTTTTTTTAGAAAAAGTTAAAGTAATTCAGGTATTAACATGTAAAGTGGTAGCAGCTTCAGTATAAAATGGTTGTGGTAGATGTAAGAAAATTTGAAGAGTGTGCCTTACATGGTGTAACAATAAAGATGATGATGATTATGATGAAGACAATCAACAACATCAACAAAACTTTTATTATCATTGTCAAGCTCTCCACTTTTATGGTGTTGATGATGATGATGATGATGATGATGATGATGATGATGATGATGATGATTATGATGATCATGTTGATCACAATGATGTTCATATATGCATATATATACAAAAGATAGCATGAATTTTATATTTAAAAAATATACTTTAGGATGTATAAATGTTTATGCAGCCTGGTCTCAAACCCGGCCCTGGCCCCGAATAGATTTTATCAAACGCGGCCCCGGCCCCAGTCAAACATCAACCCCAGTTGTTTACTACAAAACATTTCAAGAATAAAAAACGTCGTGTTATTTTTAAAAACAATTACTTTATGCTATTACAACAATCACAATATATATATATATATATATATATATATATATATATATATATA
>NC_061159.1:65014737-65059737 GCF_022113875.1 Hydra vulgaris | reverse complement strand
TTGATTGTCATCGAAATGTCAAAGCAATTAATTTATGCGGAAGTACATTAAATTTAATTGTTTTTTAAAAAATTTTTAAAAAACCGCAATTATAAACGACTAGAAAGTTTTTTTTAATTAGTGGTGTTTTTGTTATTGATTTAATAAAAAACATTTTTTAAACATGCGTAAATGTTGCTACATCGACTATCTTATAGCCTGACTCGCAACAGAGTGCTGCTACATCGACTGACAAATAGCCTGACTCGCAACGGAGTGCTGCTACATCGACTGACAAATAGCCTGACTCGCAACAGAGTGCTGCTACATCGACTGACAAATAGCCTGACTCGCAAGGGAATGCTGCTACATCGACTGACAAATAGCCTGACTCGCAAGGGAGTGCTGCTACAACGACTGACAATAGCCTGACTCGCAAGAGAGTGCTGCTACATCGACTGAGGGTTTTGGTTTGGCCAGCAGTCTATCAATTAAAAAAAAAATTTAATATTTAAAACTTTTTCTGGTCTGGTTATTAACGCGATCTTTAAAACTACAGTTTATGGGAAATATTTTTTGATGCTACACAAGAGACATGCAAGACTATATATATATATATATATATATATATATATATATATATTACATATATATATATATATATATATTATATATATATATATATATATATAATATATATATATTATATATATATATAAATATATATATATATATATATATATATATATATATATATATATATATATATAATATATATATATATATAATATATATATATTATATATATATTTATATATATAAAAGTAAAAAACTACTAGTTAAATGAGGTTTGTACGCTTTGCGTACAAACTTCATTTAAATAGTAATTTTTAACTTTTAGAGTGCAGAATTGTGTCCATAATGCTTAATTGTTCCTTTTGCAGCTTAAACTAGTGTAACTACTCTACGGTGATGGCTTCATCAACCAGTGCAACGATAGCTACCAGAAAGAAAACTGAGATGCAGCTTATTGGACAGATGTTTTCTACTTTATATAGTATTATGCTTCCATCAAAAGGGGAAGTTTCGGCCCTTTTCTTTCATTACAACAGATTGCTAAGCAAAGCATTAGAGAAACATTACATGATGTTTTTGAAGTTCGGTCAAAGGCCCGAAAACCTGTCCTATTAAAGAAGCACGTTGTCCCTAAAGTTGAAAACATTTACAAGGAATGGGAAAAGTTAAAGAATATTGAATATGCCAACGCAATGGAAATGATCACCATTCAGGAGGATAAGGACTTCTATTATGCCAAGGAGCGAAAATTCGGAGAAGCAAAATGGGTATAGTCGATAAGAAATTGGCACGGCAAGAAGAAGTATCAAGAAAAGACAAAAAAAAATTAACCAAAAAACTGACCAAGACAAGATGGCAAGAAAATCTCGAAAAGAAACAGTTATTCTTTCATAATCATCTGAAGGTGAAGATAACCCTAAAAAAGATAGCATAGGAAGAACTCAAGAAGATGCCTTTGCCTGGTAACCAAAATGACCCTGAGCCATCAACTTCAGGTACACCGGCTTCAATGCGTTCTAAATGTAGCAGGAAAACTATACTGAATGAGAAGTTGGTAGCTAATTTAGATGTAGCTAAATCGAGTGATTGTGGGGCAGCACCTGTGTTAACACCGGCATTACAACCTCTTGGTCATGATCCAACAGAATACAATGTTAATCCAGCTTCCATTCAAAGGAAACAAATAAAACATTGCAAGAAGATAGCAGAAGGTTTAAGGAAGTAATTCAAACCAGAAGTTTATTTATGCATACATTAGGATGGAAAATTACTCGCTGACATCATTGGTAAGTAAACTGTTGACCGACTTTTAATTCTAGTATCTGGAGTAGAAGTGCAAAAGTTAACAATTAACAATCAAGTACAGTGCATGTGCTTTGATGTTACTGCAGCCAATGCTGAGCCAAGAAATGGGGCTTGCATTCTTCTAGAGCAGAAGTTTGGGAAAGATATTTAGTGGTTCGCATGTCGTCACCATATTCTTGGAAGCAGTAGTTTTGCTGTCTCTTGGCCTTTCAATTGGACCTGACATACCACTCTTTAAAAGATTTCAGAAAAGTTGGGTCTTAATTGATTCCACAAAGTACCACGCAGTACAGTCTAATAAAAACGCTTCAAGTGCTCTTACCGATATCACTGACAAAAGAATCGTCTTTTGCAAGAATCAACTACAAATCTTTCAACATCGTGACAACTACTAAGAATTTCTGGAGTTGTCAATTGTTTTTTTGGGAGGAGTACCTTTGAGGAGCATTTCATTTTGTGCTCCTGCACGTCTACACCGTGCTCGCTGAATGACGAAAGCTATTTATGCGTTGAAGATTTAAATATTTAGAGACAAATTCAGGTTGACAAAAAGAGAGGAAAAAGGAATAAGGGATATTTGCTTTTTCATGGTTCAACTGTTTATTACAGCCTGGTAGAGATCTCCTGAAGCAATCTCAGCTCCTAGACTTGACCTGCAGCTCTTGAAAGACTTTGATATCTTCAAGACCCTGCATCCTGATATCTCGAAAATTTCTGTGAAGAAGTTACAGGGGCATCTCTAATACCTATCAGAGAAAAATTTTTTTATGATGAGGTTCGCCCTGAGACGAAGTTCAAGATGGTCCAAACATTGAAAAATGTTTTAGATCAGATACCTATGAAACGGGCAACTGTGGACTACTCAGTTATCCAAGATAAGAAACTGGAGGACTTTGTCACCTTTATTACACGAAGATTTTTCAGCATCATAATTTTAAATAATTAAGAAAACATGGTCTAAAATGAAAATATAGGGACTTCAAATAGAATTGCCTGATGAAAATTTATCAGGCAATTTGAGGCAATTCACAAACCTATGCGCGACCCAGTTAGTTAACAATAACAAAATCACGATTGTACAATGTAAAATTGGCTAATCGTTGTTCTGTCAATTCTTGTCCTCGCCGCTGTTTTGCTATCTCTGGCTAGCCACGACTGGTCCATGAAAAATCTTCAAAGCAAAACGGAGTTTCACCCGCGTCGGCAGCCGATGTTGACGCCAGTCCAGCACTGTTGCCTATACAGGACCAGTGCGGGACCAATACACCCTTGCTCCTGGGTATCTTGATAATAAAGATAGACAAACAAAACAGATGCATCTATTTGAACATGTTAAACGGACGTTGTATAATGTTAAGTTAATAATATTTTTTTATGTTAAAGGAATCTTTTTTTTTTGTTTTTTTTTGTTGTACGATTTTAACTTTAAATCGAAAATCAATCTCTCTTTTTACGAAAGTTATGATAAAAAAATTATTAGTCTTTGTTTTCAATCATAACAACATTTATTATTATAGCTTTCATACTTTAACCATTTAGCTAAAAAACCCATAGACTATTATTTAGCTCGAAAAACTATACAAAGATTGAATATAATTTTTTTGTGTTTAATATTACTGTCAGACTTTAGTTATGCATTCGCTTCTCATTTATATGTTGAACATTCTTTATCTCTAAATTTGTACAAAATGTTGCGTTATATAAAAATATAACATAAAAGATATTTAATAAAAAAAAAATCATGAAGTTAGAAAAATACCATAGGTTACCATGGTAGATCTCCTTAGGTCAAAGTGTTAAGTATTGTTGCATAAAATGTCACGTCTCTGTCACGTAAAAACAACGGACATTTTTGGACGTAACTTAATAAATTTCTTTTTTTTTACGTAATCTAACTTTAAAAAAATATATGGAGTAGCTTTGGTTTTTTTCAAGTTTGTTTATAAAAATGATTAATCAAGTGATTCTTTAAAAAATTTTAAAATCATCCTGCTTTGAGTTAGGGAACTTAAAATTAAGGTTGTGTAATTTAAGCACAATCTAATGTAATTGTTACAGAAGTAGTTTATATCTTTGTATTCTTATTTTTACTACACCATTTATAAGTATTCTATATTTTGTTTATTTATATTTAAAGCGCACTAAACAGTATATTAGATATAGAATATTACAGTACTTTTGTCTAATTCTTGTTACAATGAAGGCTTGAGCTTTATGACAAATACTACAAAGCAAAATCAACACTTTCCTAAACATATTTTAATTTTTTGACTACCAATGGCTTTTCAAAAAATTAATATTGTATTTCACAAACAATTTTAGCGAACTATATGCGATTCTACTATTAAAAAAAAAAAATAATTCTGTAAAAAAGGAGTTCCGAACATGTAGGCAAACATATGCACATAACGTTCAAATATTATGCGCATAATATGTATTTAATGCGCATCCAAATTTAACAGATGATTGGTATGTGAAATTAACTGAATATTGTCAAATACAAAAAAATATATATATAATCAAAACCAGGTGACTTTAAATTGAAAGATATAATTATTTATTTATTTTCTGTAATTAATTACATTAGAAAATATTTCAAATCATTTACTTTTTAAGCAAGTTTTTATATCACAAAACGTAACTATTAAATTTATTTTTGAATTGCATTTGCTCATTTATACTTTTTTTAGATCAGTGACATTTGTTTCTTTTTCTAAAATACGGTCAATTTTGTTGTTTGTATCTTTCAAAACACTATTGGTATATATAAAAACTAATTATTTTACGAGTTTTTTTTTCGAGCAATTTCTTGATCGTGAATGATTAAGCCTAAAACTTAATTACGTTGACATTGCTTTTGCTGAAAAATAAATATTATCTACAATAGATTTCGTAACTTTAAAGTCTGGTAATAATTCTGACGATCAAAAATGTTCTAATAATTCTTTGCGCTCATTTTGAATATCCTCTTCTTTTTTCTCTCTCAGTTGTATTTCTCTAAAAAACTCAAATCACTTTCAACTGTTTTCGCATTTGTTTAATTTGTTTTGAAAGTTATTTCTGAAAGTTAATTGATTATATCACTCTAATCCTCACTAATATAAAATACTTCTGCAGCATACTTCGGTGTTTAGTGGCTTTATAATCGTTTTCTGAATAACTTCCTTATTTGCGAATTTATTTTACATTACACCAAAAACAATAGTACACTAAAAATAATGGATCATTATCTTTAAGTCTTCTAATGATATTAGAAGAATAATCATTATCTTCACGAGTTTTTCTAAATTATCCAAGAAAGCATTTGATATTATTAGCGTCAAAACAGCGACGGAATTTGTTTTTCGAGCGCAATTTCTTTCAAAGACGCATTTTTTACTTTAGCCAGTTGAATCAATACATACTTTGCCATATAAAAGTTGTTCATTGAATTAAATTAACTGAGCTTTCGAGTCAGAAAAGACATTGTAACTAAGCTAGGAATATTAGCAGCAATTCTTATTTTGTCAAACTTTGCTTTAATATTGCGATGATTTTTCACAAACTTGATGATTTTTTCAGCTTTCTTTGATAGTCTTCGAACCTTCAGCAGTACTCTAAATGTTCTTAACGAGTATTCAAAATACTTAACGACAGTACTCTAAATGTTCTTAACGAGTATTCAAATTACTCAACAACAGTACTCTTAATGTTCTTAACGAGTATTCAAATTACTCAACAACAGTACTCTAAATGTTCTTAATGAGTATTCAAATTACTCAACGACAGTACTCTAAATGTTCTTAACGAGTATTCAAATTACTCAACAACAGTACTCTAAATGTTCTTAACGAGTATTCAAATTACTCAACAACAGTACTCTAAATGTTCTTAACGAGTATTCAAATTACTCAACAACAGTACTCTAAATGTTCTTAACGAGTATTCAAATTACTCAACGCCAGTACTCTAAATGTTCTTAACGAGTATTCAAATTACTCAACAAAAGTACTCTAAATGTTCTTAACGAGTATTCAAATTACTCAACAACAGTACTCTAAATGTTCTTAACGAGTATTCAAATTACTCAACAACAGTACTCTAAATGTTCTTAACGAGTATTCAAAATACTCAACGACAGTACTCAAAATGTTCTTAACAAGATTTATACAATGTGCTGCACAACCAGTAATTTCCAAGCAGCTTTCATTACTCAAACGTTGCCAGTTTAATGCTTCTGAGATTCATGGGCCGAAATTCTTGATTACTTCATTGGTGGACCAGCAACAACTGCAGCTTTTTAAATTATGTCTGATGTGTTGATTGAAGAATAGAACACGGTTTTGTATTTGGTGCATACCCAGCTAACATAAAACGTTCAACAAACGTGGCGAACGTTCAAGAACGTTCTATGAACGTTCTTGGAACGTACTTAAACATCCACAATGTTTGTTGAACGTTCTTGAACGTTTTGTGTTAGCTAGGTAGACACAAAAACTCAATATAAGAGTGCCTCCAATATTTATCCAACCATCTTAGATAAGCGTTTAATTTTCAGATGATTTGAGAATATCTTTCAGTTTAGCGTAGCTTTCTACGTCCTTTTTATCAAAAAGCGAACCTGACAGCGTCTTTACAAACGGTATCGATGATGCATATTATGGTTTAAGTGGTTTGATCAAATTTATAAAAGCATAAGATTCAACGAGAAAAAGAGATATTCTAATTTGTAAAAAACAATTTAATAATTTAATATCAATTTCTTTTTTTAATTATTCAGAATTTATTACAAAGTTGACCACTATGTATTAGCTGAGGTTATAATTTCTTTATTGAAATTAATCAATGATTTCTCAGACAGCAAAGATATACTGATCCGATAATGGCTAGCCTCTGCCAGCGTTAGCGTAACGTTTTTAGGCATCTAACTAACTTATTTTTTACAAAATAAGTTAGTTTAGATGCCTATAAACGTTATTAAATAAATATTTTCAAAGAGTTCTGCAAAACTTCATAAAAATTATTTGTTTTTAAACACATTTTACCAAGAGTTTCTACTAACAATTTTTTTGAATTACGTTGCTCTTAAAATACGTAATAAGCATATTAAGGAGTTTGATAAACAGTTGTAGCATATATTTATAGTAAAAAAGTAGCAAAATAAACTTTATTTGAAAAAAGTTTTATCTAGCTTCGGGCTTTTTTTTTTTTTTTACTTCACAGTATCACCTTTTTGAGCAGCAGGACTTTCTAAAGTTTTTTCTTCATTAAGTTGCAGACAATTTTTTTTCAGACCATCCGCAGCTTATTAGAACTAATTACCTAAGCATATTATTAACATAAGTGTCTCAATCATCATACATACGCAACACGTTTTTCCTCCCGGTGGTGTTTTTATTTTTTATGTATAATGAAATTTTAGCTTTCTTAAATCTTTTCTTTGGTGAAAGTGTATAATATCGTTACGTTACATATGCTTGTATATAATCTTTATAAAACTTCAAAATTAGTTTGTATTTTAAAGTAATCAAAAAAACATTAAAACAAAAAATCGCCATTGGTGGGAATCGAACCTTGGCTTACTTGTTCAGAGGCTCGGCGCCTTTTCCACTCAGCCACGCTGGCGCATTCTTAAGTGAACATTATTAAAACAATTTAATGATTTTTTGAAGGGAAAAAATGTTATAAGTCAAAGTTAAGGAGAGCTTGACGCAGTGCAATTTTCAGGTGAATATCAAACTGCAAAACTTGATAAATGTTTCAGTATGTTTTAACAAATGTTTTAACATAACTTAACTTAAAGTTTAAGTACGTTATATATTTGGATACGCGTTTGTTCACATTTTTTTATAAAACAAAGTGCTGTAACTCTTTCTCGCCACTACTTCGCTCGAAACGGCTGCCAAGAGAACCGTGTCAAACAGGCCTGAAAGCGCACTACTACACTACTACTACTACTACTACTACTACTACTACTACTACTACTACTACTACTACTACTACTACTACTACTACTACTACTACTACTAACACTACTATTAAGTTGGGCAAAATTATATAATAGATTACATGTACATGTATGTAACGATGTAACTGACGAATGATTGATATTTATAAAAAAAACAAAAACACTTATAGAAATGTTGGATTGATAAAAAAAGGAAATACATAAAATGTATGGTTATTATTGCAAAGTGTACTTTAAAATTTTGCTTTCTTATATTATCTTTTTATTGTCTTATTCATAATTATTTTTGTAATATAATTTGAGTGTAATTAACACATTTATCTTTAATATTCTTATAATATACTAGGAACAAAATAAAGATAACATTTTCTTTACAAATATATAGTATAAAAATGTTATTGTGTTATGCAAAATTATTGAAGTTGAAAATATGGATGCCTAAGTAATACAAACATATGAAGCACTAGATAGGAAGAGTTACCAAGTCTATATATCAAGATTTAAACACGTGAGTGTATTTAGCAAAATAATTATAAGAACTTGTTGTTGACTTTGATTTAACTTTTTTTCTTGGAGTTTAATCAATTTTACTTATAATCTAATTTGCTTACTTAAAAATACAATAAACATATAAATATATTTTGATTTAAATTGTTTACTTATAAATACAATAAACAAATAAACCAACAAAGTTGTAATATTATTAGTGTAAATCTAACAAAAGTAGACTTTAACAGCTTTTCACAGTTTTGTATGTAATTATCGTAGAGTGTTACGTATAGAATTAAGATTTTAGCTTTAACAACATCTAGTTATAAATGGTTTTATTTGTTGGCTATTCTATTTATGAAAAAATTATGTTGACCTTTTGATTATTTGAATTGTTGTTTAAATATTATTTATTATTGTCTTTTGTAGTATAATCTGTTATAAATATTGGAGCATTATGCCAAATTATTACACCCAAGTCATTAACATAATAACAACTTGTTAAATAAAAACCGAAATTTAAAAAATTATTTATTTAGGTGCTCCCAGTAGTCCTTACGGTCTTATGACAGAGCTCCGCAAAAGCATTTAAGTTCACACCTCCTTCCATACAAATGTCGCTGGTTGGACTAGAGCAGGCGTTAAACATCGGATCTCTGAGTTCTGAGTAAGAAGTCTAACCACTGCGTCACGACCGCTCAAATTGTAGTATCAAATTATAAAAAATTAAATTTATTGCTATTTAAAAATTTACCTTATGTCCTTTAAATTTGCTACCAAAATTTGTTACGCCTTGATTAACTGATATAGCTTAACAAATTTAACGTCTGATTTAACTTAAGTTTATTAAATTTGCAACGTCTGAAAAATTTATACATTTCATACCTACAAAAAACTGAAATCATATGATTCTCATAAGTTATTCAGTCTTACATAGTTTATTATTTTGCACAGTTGTAAACAAATAATAAACTAGATTAACTGTTTACTAGATTACGATTACGATTGAGAATAGAACAGTTTTGTAACGCCTCGTTTATTTGCACGTAAACTGTTTACGTTTAAATAAAAGTGGTAAACAAAAATATTAAAGCAGGATTTTCAACTGCGTAATTAAAAAAGAAAATTTTAATACCTAAACAGAAAGTGTATTTAAAGAAAATTAGAAAGTGTTTCGTGCTATTTGTTTAAAGTCGTAAAACAAGTGTTTATTTTATTTTGACAAAAAACAATATGTTTTTAAAATATCCTGTTCAACAGTTGAATTAAAAAATTGCTTAAAGCAGATATTTAACATAACCAAGTATTAGTAAGGAGTTATAATAGCGTAGCTGTAGTTAAAAACAAGATAGAATTTGTTATTAATCGATTTTGCAAATCTAAAAGACTTTTTTTTTCGACATCGAAAAGAAGTTTTTTTTATCTTAATCTTGTCATAAAAAGACATAAAAAATGCGTCTTTAAGGCGTCTTTTTACAGGCAAATATGCAAACCCAAAAAATAATAAAAAAATGTTTAATAATATAAATATATCAAACAAACAAAAAAATTTTATATAATAAAAAATAAAATATTTAATTATTTATTTTATATCCTTATATATTTTAATATTTACGAATTAATTTTACTATTCTTCATTTAGTATTTATTATTATTATATATTTGAGTCTGCACGAGACACGGATAAAAAACTTTTAACAAACTTAACAATTTAACTTATCAAATTTAACAAACTTATCAAACTTAACAAATTAATAAACTTTTTCAGTCTATCAAAAAACAAAGCTGAACGTGTTATCGTAGAAATGATGATAAGTTACTAGTTTTATAAAAATTTACAATCTTGATCTTTTATACAAAACTTGACTATGGGTACAAAAAACAATTACTGGCAACGCATCAAATCTCTATGTATCTTATTTGCATATTATCAATGTTTTTTGAACAAAGATTGTTGTAGCACAACTAGAAAAATTCAAAAAAAATTACTCCATTAGAGGTCTTTCATAAAGTACGTACGCTCGGAGGTGAAGAGGGGATTTTCAAATCGCGTATATGAGATGGGAAGGCAGTGGTTCAATTAAAAAAGAAAGGAGAAACTAAACTAAAAAAAATATATTAAAATGTTAGATGAATAGGTTTAAAGTGTTGGTACTTTTAGGGAGGTGGAGGGTACTCAAAAGAGCGTATTTTATTACCTCAGGAAAAATATTTTTTCAACACAGGTTTCCTGGTGACTCAAGTTTATATACGTTTATTAACGTATATATTCCCCAGTAGGCACACGACGTTATTTCGACGTTGATTTACTATTGATTTTTAGTCGCGACGTCGTATAACCAAATATCGACGTTGAATCAACGTTGAAAAATTTGTTTAAAACTATCAAATTAAATCGACGTTGATTCCACGTTAATTCAACGTCTATATTACGAGTTTGACCGTTCGTAATTGCAATATGAGAACTAAAATACGCATGCGTGACTTAAATTTTTTTCATTAGCATAACAAATAACAAGAAAAGACTTAACAAGTTACTTATTAGCCCAATGAAAACAAGTAAAGTCACACATGCTAATAAATTAGGCCATCTGTTGCCTTTTTTTAAGGTTTTGAATTAGAGAATTTAACAATAATACATGGCTTAACTTGTGATGCAGTTAGTTAGGTAAATATTAAATGGATATTTCTTTATTACCGTATTTACTTCATTAGTGTGGATTACGCGTAGAGATTACTTGAGTTATTTTTTCAGTTTTTTAAGTAAGTTTTTTTTTAGAGTAAAATTAAATTGTTTTAGTATGTATGTTAGTATATTTGACAATACTAGTTTGTGTATGTATATATATATATATATATATATATATATATATATATATATATATATATATATATATATATATATATATATATATATATATATATATATATATATATATGTATATATATATATATATATATATATACATATATATATACATATTTATATATATATATATATATATATATATATATATATATATATATATATATATATATATATATATATATATATATATATATATATACATATATATATATATATATATACATATATATATAAATATATATATATATATATATATATATATATATATATATACATATTTATATATATATATATATATATATATATATATATATATTTATATATATATATATATATATATATATATATATATATATATATATATATATATATATATATATATATATATATATATATATATATATATATATTATTATTATTGTTATTATTATTATATTTTCTTTGCCGTATAATTAAATTTACAATGAGAAAAAACCATTCATGTATAAAAATTGGCCGGAGCAAGAAGAAGACATAAACTGTCTTATCGCCAAGCCCCGTTTACATTAACGTCACAAAGTTACAAGGTAAAAATTAAAAGGTTAAAAATTGAAGTACAATACAATATTAGTTCTACAAATATAAGACACAAGTAATAATTCGAATAAATGTTATTTGTCTGTTCAAAATTTATAGTATATACATTTTTTATTTTAATAAGAAATAAACAAGATACACAAGACAATAGTAAATGAGTAGTGATGACATTTTCAGGTTTAATTATTTTAGGTGATTTTAGAAGAAATCTTTAAAATCGAAAGTTTTTTCTAATAGAAAACGTTTAGATTTTCTTTTGAATTGTTCTAAGGAGATGCCTCGAAGAATTTTATTTTTAATTATATTTTTTAAAAAACCTTTCCATATAAATGGTCCCCGGTATTGAATATGAAATGAATTGAGTTTTAAATAAAATCTTGGAATAACAAAATTATCAGATGAAAATTTAGTGGGATATTTATGAGATATTTCGGTAAAGTAAGACTGAAATATATTAGGAGATAACGCATGTTTTGTTTTAAACGTAAATAGCGTAACTTGGTATATATTAAGTTTGTAAATATTAAGCACATTAAGTTTTTTTAAAAGAGATTCACCATTAACAGTTCTGTTAACGCCAAAAATAATCCTACAAGCATGTTTTTGTTTGCTATAAATTTTTTTGAGCTTCCCATAATTGGTACTTGCCCATGCAAGATTTGTAATCTTGCATTGTAATCTTAGGAAAGATAACTATGAATAAATGAGAAATATATAATTTTTAAAGATTCCGTATTAAGAAAAGGTTTAACTTTATATAGCATTGAAATATTTTTGGAGATTTTATTTTCAATAGATCTAATATGATATTTCCATGATATATTTTCATCTAATATCACTCTTAGAAAGTTAATAGTTGACTCTCTTTTAATAACTTTTTTGTTCATAAAGAGATCAGGTAGTTTTAAAAAAAGGTTATCACCTTTACTAGGTTTGTGAAACAACATAAATTTAGTTTTCCCAACATTTAATGAAAGTTTATTATTCGTAATCCATTCATTTATTTTTAATAACTCTTCATTAAAAATTCTAAACAGATCTTTAATATTTCTGTTAGAGTAAAAAAGATTTGAGTCATCAGCAAACAAAATAATGTTTAGAATTTTGGATGCTAAATACAAATCATTAATGAACAGTATGAATAATAAGGGCCTTAAGATTGATCCCTGGGGAACACCTCAAATTATGATGTTTTTTTTCTTCATTTTCTGTATATATTATGTATTGTTTCCTGTTTGAAAGGTAACTTTTAAACCATTGTAAGTTATTGTTTAATACTCCATACATTTCTAGTTTTTTTATTAGAATATCATAATTAACAGTGTCAAATGCTTTTGAGAAATCAATAAAAACTCCTAATGTATAGCAATCATTATTAAACCCGTTGGATACATAATTTATTAGATCGACTACTGCATGGTCCGTTGAATGATTTTTTTTAAACCCAAATAGTTTATTATACAGAATATTGTTCTCAGTTAAATAGTTGTTAAGTCTATCATACATAATTCGTTCTAACAATTTAGAGAAACATGGTAAGACAGAAATAGGTCTATAATTGGACATATTTGTATCATCACCATATATATATATATATATATATATATATATATATATATATATATATATATATATATATATATATATATATATATATATATATATATATATATATATATATATATATATATATATATATATATATATATATATATATATATATGTATATATATATATATATATATATATATATATATATATATATATATATATATATATATATGTGGGTGTGTATGTGTAATAAGATAATAATTCTCAACCAGGAGGTAATCCACTGTAAAGGGTGGTAGCCCTCCTATATCAAACAATAAACTGTCAATTTTTGGCAGAAGAAATCTGGACAGCCTTTGGTTAAGGAAACCATTCAGCAACTTCAAAAATATTGCACGAATAGTGTGGTAAAATCTCACAATTTCTGTTATCGCTTTCTAATCCGATAAATAATATTGAGAGGAACGAAAAACTAAAAAAAAAAAAAACTAAAGTACGACCGCTTGCAACAATTAGAGTCAGAGAAAATGGTTAATGTAGAATTAATAAATCAGTTAAAAATTGACATTGCACAATCTAGCTCTGTCAAGCAATCGAATACTAACAACTGGATTCAAGTTCAAAAATCAGGAAAACAAGCTAAGAAGCCAAACAATCAATTTATTATAGCAAATTTTACTTATTCTAGTTAAATGAGCCTAAAAAGAGAGCCTAAATTCTAGTTAAATGAGCCTAAAAAGAGAGCCAAAAATATTGTTATTTATGGAGTGGCAGAATCAGATAAAGTTTCTTTAGATAATAAAATAGCTGAAAATAAAGCAAAAGTGTTGCAAATATTTACAGAAATCGAAGTTAAAGACATAAAATTTGAGAATGTGAGACGATTTAGAAGTAAAAATTCTGAAAAGCCAGGTCCTTTGTTGATTTACTTGGCTGATTCCACTTTAAGAAACAAAATACTAATTTCATCAAAAAAATTAAATTAGCTTCAAAGTTTTAAAAATATCTATATATCTCCAGATTTAACAAATGCTGAACGTCAACATGATTTCATACTTAGAACTGAGCGAAATAAACTTAATAATGCCCTTAAGGAGACAGACCCTTTTTGGTATGGTGTCCGTGGAAGTCAGATTCAAAAATTAAAAAAAAAAAACCAATCGAAGTTAGGCAGTAAGGCTAATTGTCTGTTATCAATGAATAAAATTGAAAAAATAATTTGCATGTACCTTAATGCCACATCTCTTGATAACAAATTTGATGAATTTAAATGCAACTTACAATCCTAAAATTATTAGCATTACTGAAACATGGCTCAAACCTAATTCTCTCTGCAATTTGGAGGGTTATTGTTTATATTAAAAAGATAGATGTGATGGTCGTCGAGGTGGAGGTGTATGTATTTATATTGATGCTAAAATTACTTCTTACGAACTTAACGATAGTGCATTTACATCAAGTCAAATAGAACATATCTGGGCTGTAATCCAATTTGGCAATGATAAATATCTTATTGGATGTATTTATAGACCTTATGATTTCACGGATATGACAGATATTAAAAACGTATTTAAAAATGCAAGAGAATATGTTGACCAAAAAGGTTTCAAAGATCTTATTATAGTTAGTGATTTTAACTTTCCTGGGGTAAGTTGATCCAATGGTTCTATTAACTCAATTAAAGGATTATCAGATATTGAGCATGTTTTCTATCAAATAATAAATGACAATTACCTATATCATCATGTAAACTTACCAACCTTTCACACAACAAATAAATCTGCTGTAAACATTTTAGATTTAATATTCACTACTCAGTCAGGGTTAGGGTTTGGGTTTGGATTTGGATTTTGAACGTGTTTTAGACGTCTTATTAACGTCTTGTCCCCTCTGGGTATAGCTAAATTCTAATAAAACAATTTTTTTTCAAAAACGGATACAAATAATGTTTTTTCAAACAAGATTTTTAAAATATAAATTTTGACCCTAACGAAGACAATTTAAGTAATAACACAAACGTTTTTCAAAAGCATCTAAGGAATTTAACGGAAACAGACTAATTGGATTCTTGTAAATTTAAGGTAAAAAAGTAATAAATTAATTTTCTATATTATATAAAAATAGTAGAACCAATTAAAATTTCCACCAGTTTGAAGACTTTTTAAATAAATTACACGTCATTAAATCTTTTTTGGAGACTTGACATAAAAATACACTTAATTTTAAGTCTAACTACAAATTGAAAGAAAAAATCCGGAGAAAAAGTTGATTTGTATATTTTAGACAAAGATTCATAAAAGAAAAAAATAAGCTTTGCTTATTAAATCTTAATTATGAAAGTCTATTTATTGAAATAATAAGTGGCGAAAATAAAAACTTTACAGTCGACGCCGATTAGTAAACTTGAATCGTTTGAAAAATTCATAAAAACTTCAGTCTTTTTTCAGCAAATTAAGTAAAAAAAAAAGTTTTTATTTTGTCGTTGACATGAGCTTGAACGTTCTGACATAAAAATATTCAAAAGCAAAATATATTTTTAATATGCTTTTTAAACTTTTTACCAGTTATAAACAAACCAACTAGGGTAACAAAATGTTTACCAACTGCATTCGATAATATATTTTATTAAAAAACAAAATTGAAAACGTCACTTGCGTCACGTATTTTTAAAACTGATATTAATGCTCGTTTTTCGTTTTACTTTAATAAAAATGCAAATCTATTTTATTATAAATCAAAAAGTACATTTCTAGACGTTTGATTTATATTTTAAAACATTTAATAAACCAGGGTACTACAGGATTACTTAGAGCTAAAAACACAGCTAAAAGTATATCCAATAGAATAATGTATGTAGAAAAAACTCACGCACTGACCCATTATAAAGCTGACCCAAAAGCTGCTAATCACATAACAAATACTACTAGAAATTCTTTACTGGTTACTTGAAGTAAACTATTTTCCGTTTTGTTTTAAAATATTAAGTTATGTCCAAATAAGAAATAAAGATGTATATCACTTAAATAAAGCTATATTGATAAAATTTTCAAAACATCAAAATATTAAAAAATCATATTGATAAAAATACATAACCACTTTTATCATTTAAAATCTATTATCTGTTATTTTGGATGATCTTCAATGGTTGTGTAATAAATGAACTTAAAATGCCTGATGTAATTTATTATTTGATTAAATTAAATTACGCAATGCTAAATTTGACTAATAAACAAAAAAGTTTCCCCCACAGAACATAAAGTTAAATCAAAAATCAAAAAAGCGCGTTAGGTTTAATGAAAATCGCCGCTTAAAAAAACTTGAGATTTAAAATAACTTTAACGTTGAATAATTTATGGACAGTCCCATAGGAACTAAAATTTATTTGGTACGTAGACTTTTTAGAACTATGTACTTCAAAATTATTATCATTATTTTCAAAATATAAAAGCTTAAACCTAGGTGACTTGCTCATAAGAAAATCTTAAAATCGTTTTTTATTTTCTACCTCTAATGTCCAGTTTAAAAAATATTCATTAATTTGCTAATTATGGACCTGTATCAGTATTATGGACCTGTTTGTAGACCTGTATCATAGCATTTAGTAAAAATATCTCATTTTGAAAATAAATTGTTTTAATTTATGTTTTAAGTTAAATCTTTTTTGGAAAAGCTATTTAACTTAAAATTTAATAATTAAAATACCAAATTACGATAAATTAATTTGAAAAAAATAACTTCACTCTAAAATTATTTATTAAACTATCAAAAGTTACGGTTGATAAACACTTTTTTTGAAAAAAAAAAAACATGGAGAAAAAATGAATATCCCCATATAAGACATAAGACGTCAATTATTAAGGCTTCTTATAACGTCTTAAGACGTCTTAATTAAAGACGTTATGAACTAGTATCACGAAAGATTTCTTAAAGCTTTAAGAAATCTTTCGTGATACTAGTTCATAACGTCTTTAATTAAGACGTTATGAACTAGTATCACGGAAGACTTATTGAATTAGACGTTATGAACTAGTATAAAGACGTTATGAACTAGTATCAAGCATGACTTATTGAATTGTAAACTTATACATAGGAAGGTCACAGGTACATCAACTTTATATTTTTTCGGAAAGCAGAAACTTTATTTAATGTCTACTAAAAATTTTTATATTGAACCTTTTTTTATACAAGATTTCTTAAAAAGAAATGGTTATTAAAGTTTTACTGTAAATATGAATAATCAACTTATTTTTCTTTAAAATTGATTAGTTTGGTAGGTGAGGCAATTCGGAGACATGTGAAAGTTAGCCGTTTATAACAAGTGGTACAGATTCAGATGAAACTATGGTAGAAGAGGGTAAGATTTTTATTAAATTAACAATGACAGTGGTTTAAACTTAAGTAATTTTATCATCCTTCAAATGTACTTTATCAATATTTTTTTTATAATTTAATCTGTTAAATTAAGTTAATTCTTAACCCTCAAAAAAGTATTCATAGAAAACCCATGAAAAAAAATTTTATGGAAAAACCATAGGTATTTGGAACACATTCTCATGGAAAACCCTTTAGTTTTTTATGAAGAACCCGTGAGTTTTACATCAAAAAACCATAAGTTTTTTAAGGAAAATCCATGAGTTTATTATTAAAAAATGTTCCAAATACCCACGGAAAGTCCATAATTTTTTATCCATAGAAAAAACACTTGCATATTTAATTGTCAAGTATTTTGGATCTAAGATTATTTGAATTCATATAAGCCATATAAAGCAAATTTATCACGCAAGTTGCTTATATTATTGAGTTCTCCTAATCTATTGGATTGCTTTCGCCGAATAAAATTAATACACAAAATAAAGTTTAAATTTTGTTAAACCCTTCAAATTTTTGAAAAATAATAGCTATAATGCACCTAAAACATTAAAACTTGAATTCAACACAATATTTAACGCATGCATATGTATAACATACTGAAAATAAATAAAACAAAAAATTACAAGTTAAAATAGTACTATAAGTGATATAAATAGTGATAAACAATTAAAACAGATAAAGAAAACAACTTTTACAGAAAAAAAAACAATATACATTTTTATTGTTTTATATTAACTATTTGATATTTAACAATATTTTTTCAATCAATTTTAAAATTTGATGTTTAACAACTTCAAATTTCAAATTATAAAGAATCATCAGTACAGCATATTCAATTCAAAGATACATCAAGCTCATTTATAAGGGCAATTACACCGCCAACTGCATCTGAAGAACCAGGTAGACGTCAAAAAAAGTACCATTCACATTTTGATATTTTCTTTTTTTTTTCATCTCAGTTAGTCTCATTGTCTATTTCACCAATCTAGACAATACATCATATAACTATTATACACATACTAACTAATTTTTTTTATTTATTATTTCATTTATACTTATAACTATTTTCATTTATAAACTACATGATAATTACGCATTATACTCAATTATAAATATTGGGTATCATTTATACAAAAAAAAGTAGCAATGAATATATTATTAAAATCAATTATAACAATTAAGTATATAATAATTAATTAATCAATAACAATTATAAGATTTTTTTTTTTCCTTACTGCATTATGTACAACATCGTTTATATTTCCAGTCAAACATTCCTGCCTATAACGTAACTTAAGTAAAACGATAAAGTTAAAATAAAAAGATTTATTCAAACTAATACATATATAGGTATTATCTGTGTGTTAGTAACATTAGTATAGAACAAGTCAGCCACAAATATTGTATTACTTATAAACTGTAACTTAAAAAAAAAAACTTAGTTCTTCATCTGAACTATCTGCATGATATACGATATCATTTACAAACAGATTTTCTTCACGTCCCATATATATTTATTATAAAACAAGGAACTTGTTAATGTACGGCTAAATAATTGAAATTGCCAGTCAAACCAGCCTGGTGATAATGTAGTAATTTAATTCAAATAATAAAGTTAAAATAAAAAGATTAGTACACCTTTATAAATGTTACCAGCATGTTAGTAACATTTATATCGACAGTCAAACCTGTCTGCTTATTATGTAGTAAATAGAACTTGCGGCCGTGGCGCAGTGGTTAGAGTGCTTGCTTTATAAGCAGTAGATCCAGGTTCGAAACGAGCTTTGGACATATTTCGCGTCACGGTATGGAAGAAGGCGTGTACTGGTTAAACCCTGTTCTGGTTAAATGCACCTCCTCGGTTTCCATGAAAATTCCATGAAAACTCTGTTTTTCTTGGGAAAACTCATGAATTTATTCATGGTATTTTAGAGGTTTTGCATGGAAAACCCATGAAATATTACTGTAAGGAACATAACTCTTTTAACGGATGATTAAGAGATGGCGAAAACCAGTAAATCAAAGAAACTTAAACTTGGTAAGAGAATTTTTTTTTTTTATTAGTCAAGATAAATTAACTTAGTCTTTTTTTAAAACCATTAAATTCATAGAAGTTTATTGAATATTTTTTATTCTTCTGTTGACATAATTAAAATTATACTTTTTTTTTTTAAATTAAAGATATTTAAAATGACTAACTTCTTTTATTTATTTACTTATTTAAAACTCTATTTTCAGTTGATTTTTTACGATATTTTTATAATCAACAAAAACTAATTAAATTCAACACACTAAACTGAATAAGACAATAAAAACAAACATACATATCGTGAATAAAAAATAAATAAAATAAAATAAAATTTAAATAGCTTACATAGTAAATAGTATAAATGTCAATAAATAAAACAAGTTGGTTATTTTCGACGTAAAAAAAAAAAAAAAAAAATGTTTTTTTTGAACGATTTTACAAAAACAATGTTTTCCGTGCCATTTTAACATAAAATCTGGATTTAAACTGTTTATAGATTTAAAAACATCAGTTTACAAAAACCTTAAATTCCTAAGGTTTTGTAAAAAGCCTTAGAAATTTAATTTAGGATATTTGGAACATTTTCTTTATTTTGAATTTCTTCTAATAGTAGATTTATAGACAAATATTTTATATACAATGAAAAGTCTTTTTTGATGAATTTTATTAATTAGGTTATTATTATACTTTAAACAAATCATCCAAATCAAAGAACAATAGGAAAAAATATTAAATTATAAAATCATTGAATAAAACTGTAACTTGTTTTACTGATAAGAAACCCTTTCGTAAAAAAGCGATGCATTTACTATTCGCTTTTCCACACAGACTTTTAATATGATCATCAAATTTCAAATTCTTATCGACTGTAACCCCGAGAAGTTTAACCTTAGAAAAAACCATGATTTTTACATTCCCAACCAATAAAAATTGATCTTTACAATTTTTTAAGCCAGCTAAAAAAAATTGAAATTTATCCGGATTTGCAACCATTTTATTCAAACCATGAAATCTCGATCGATGTTTCTATTTGACGAAGAGTAATAACACTCGCAAACTTGTCACAAACAGAAAGAGTGTTGTCATCAGCATAGTTGCAGATTTCAGAGTCTTTTATAAATAAGAAAAAAAATTTTATAAAAGAATTTAAAGAAAAAGAATTAAAAAAAAAAAAAATTTCTATAGGTATTAAAATACAATTAGGCATTAAAAATAATTAGGCATTAAAGTACATGTTTTTAGAAGAATTATATTAAATCTAGTAAATTGTCTTTCTGTCTTAACTTCTTTATAATAATACATATATAACTTCTTTATTAACATAAAGAAGTTATATATGTATTATTATTAAGAAAATTTTTTTAAAAAATTGGTATTTGTTTTTTAATGCTTAACCAGCAAAAAAATGGCTGAATCATCACTTAGAACAAAGAGATCTAGTTTTGTATGATGTTTGGTTTTGCATGAAGAATATTCATAAAAATAGTATGTGAACCAGTATATACATAAAATTAGCAATAAACTAACAAAACAACAATAATAAAAATAATTAATTGTATAATAATAAAAATAACAATAATATTATTACCAGCAGGGCCGGCGCGGGTAGGTGTCACGTTGAAGGTGCCATTACAACTTTTGCTGTCTAAAAAATAAAAAAAAGAAAGGTCCTTGTTTTTGCAAATTCGCCGACTAAAAATCATTGATGGGGGGTGTCACCCCCCCATCAATGATGTCACCCCCGCACCCCCCTATTGCGCCGGCCTTGATTACCAGTAAGTATAATTAACACCCAATAATAATAAATAAAATAAAAACATGGTAATAATAAGTAGAATACAACGGAATTGTTAAATAAATATTTAATCGAAGGCTGTTCATTAAATACGTCAACAATTTTTACTTTACATTTTCGAGCTATTTTTTCTTTTACCAAATCTTTTTATTCTATTTGGTACGTTATTTTGACTTCCTTTTTATCTTTATTTATTTATATCTTTTAATCTTGTTTCTACTTTATTTTGTTTTATAATTTGATATTTTTTAAATTGATAATTTGATTTTTTTTTTTCTCCATTTTATTTCTTTCTTTTTTTTTTACCTCAAGAATCAATAATTATAAAAAAAATTAAAATAAACTGTTAGGTCATACATAGGTTTTTAATAACTTTTGACTTTATTTTAAAAGCCTATCACGCTGTTACAGTTACTGTAAAGTGAGGTGAGCGAAAGATACTCTCAACTCAAAATGAGGTTTTAATTTTTCAAAAAAAAAAGACCAGATATATTATTGAATAGAGGAGAAATGTAGGAGAGTGCTTCTACATTGACTAATTTAGAGATAACATGCAAGGGAACGCTGCTACATCGTAAACTGATTATAAAGTGGAAACAGCAGGAAATACATTTGTATGACAGCAGTACAATCCTTTAAATTTTTATTTTAAATAAAAGTAAAAGTTTTATGTTCTTTCACAAAAATGCCAAGATCTACTAAATATATTAAATGAAGATTTCGAGGTAACCAACATGTTAAGAATAAAAGCCTTAATAGTTTTAACCAAAACTTTGTTGAAAACAAGGAAAGAAGTGCAAGTGAAAAAAAATTGCAACAAAATGTTGAGTTTAACGATATAGAAAATGACAAGGATAACTACAATATTATAATAAACTTTAAAGTTTTAAAAACAATGTTTAATGATTGTATATGTAAAGAGTGTTGTTAGAATGAAGTAAAGCTGTTACTAAAGAAAAATTTACAAAATAAAAATGGGTTCTCATACGAGTAACAGTTATCGTGTGATACATGTAAACTTATTTCAAATTGTAATACATCTTTTCAATATTATAAAAAAACCTTAACCTCTCCTGGAAAATCTGTTGCAGCTGTAAACTTTAATGCTATTGTAGCTTTTAGAGAATTTGGCAAAGGTTACCAATCTTTGCGAACTTTTGCAGCATTCATGAATATGCCACCTCCTATGACCCTTAAAAACTTTAACTATTTGACTAACAAATTATACAAAGCATATGAGACTGTTGCTATTGCTAAAGCTGCATGTCAAACCAGAATGGCTCTTTGTGCTGATCATAATGAACCTATAAATTGCTAGGCATCTGTTGATGGTACATGGCAAAAGCATGGGCATCAATGACTAAATAGTATTGTAATCATAATTTCAAAAAAGAATGGAAATTGCTTAGATGCCATTGTTCTTTCAAAAAAATGCAGAGGTTGTTTTTACTGGAAACTAAAACCCTTAAGCCAGGATATCTTAATTGAAAGTTAAATCATGAATGTGATGCTAATCATGAAAAATCATCTGGAGCAATGGAATCCTGTGGGACTGTGATATTAATTTCTCAATTGTTAATAAAGAATAATTTAAAGTACACTTCATATATTGAGGATTGTGATGCCTCTTCAATTTCTGATGTTGTTTCCTTAAAACCTTATGGCGATATTAATATTGAGAACCTAAAATGTGTTGGTCGCGTTCAAAAACGAATGAAAACTCGTCTTAGAAACTTGCGCTAAAGTCAATAAGGCAAAAAGTTTATTGATATTAAGCTTGGATATACATTTCGGTAAAAGGTCTATAGAATTATCTTTAAATTCAGCTATTATTTCGTTCAATGATGGTTTTCAAGGAGTTTTAAAAGTGTTTGAAGTTTTAGGTGTTAATACTGGGCGGTTTATGAATGATGCTTCTAAATTATACGATGCATTACGCATATCAAAAAGAATTCATAAATCCATCAATAAATGCAAAATTAGAAGGCAAAATTTGAGAGGAATTAAGAAAGAGTTCTTGGATAAAGAAGCAGAAGAAGAACCTGTTCCATTTTATGAATCTGGAGCATTTTAAATAAAATTTTATTTTTATTTTGTGATTTTCTCCATATTAGCTTTTTAGCGAATTAAATAAAGTTAAAAAAAGATATCTCCTGATAGGTTTATTCTTTTTCTTTGAAATTTTCCCAGTTTGTTTAAAATACATTAAAAGAGGACTAGTAGCAGAATATTTATTTTTGCTTTTTTTTAAGTTTGTTTTTTTGTTATCCAACAGTGAGGCCTTCACGTTAAAAAAGGAACCATTATGGCAATGCCTGTAACTTTTGAAATATTCCAGTTAAACAGATAAAACTGCTTACCTGAGTAAACATATTATTAGCTGAAATACCATAACGCATTAAAAAAGGTTATTTACTTCCTGAGAAATCTTTTTCTTAAAAAACACACTAAAACAGGTAAAAAGTTGATTAAATGAGGCAAAATTATAGGATTTTTTTTTTTTTTTTAAATCTCATTTTTTATTACAATACAACATAATTAGACTAATTTGAAAATTATTAACTCATTATTAAAGAAAATCATTTGAATTGGGGTGGACCACCTTAGGAATTTTTGCCCAAATTAACCAAAAAACATTGCTTCTAAGGGCGTTGCTAACCTGGGCGATGAAAACTGACGATTCAACCCCTTGAGCATATTTGATAATTGTAAAACATAAAAAGGACTACAATATGACCCCACCAAACATACAATCAATGAGGTCAACTTTCTAATTGACTAAATGCGTAACAAATACTCGAAAGTTGAGAAATAAGCTTAGAAACTCTGACCAGAACATCCATGCCGATGCCCCTTATTCTACAAATTACAAAAAACTAAAATGAAAGCATTATTTACGGACAAGCATTAAGGTTTAACAGGCTAGCCACCAATAACATACACTTAGAAAAGGAACTAACAAATCTTTCGAAAATATTCATCACCAAAAATACCCACTTAATCTAGTCAATTTTTACATGCAGATGAGCCTCAAAAAAACTTAAATGGATATACTTACACCAACACCCAAGAAAAACAAAAAAGGAACCATAATAAAGGTTTTCTGCCAATTGTAATGAACACCATTAACTAAAACGACTTATTACTAGGTCAATAAATACGTGTGTGTGTATGTGTGTGAGCGTTCATAAATAAGTATAAGTTCATATACAGGTATGTAGGCATTCATGCACATTTACATAGATATACAGATACATAGATATACATACTGGTTTAAGTATGATTCTATATATATGTGTATGACTGTCTATAGTATAAAGCAAAGTAGAAAAACGTGATTAATGACTTGTGCCAGGCGTTATTTGAAGAAATAAAAGTCTCCACAAAAAACTTAAGATAGAAAGTTGGCGAAAGCGGAGGTTGGACCATTTCACATATAAATAATTGAAAATATATTCGTATAATGTATTATATAATAACCGGAAGTTAGAACATTTTCACATAAAAATAATTGAAAATATTCGTATAATATATTGAATTTTAGAGTAGAAAATACACACAAATAAAAAGCAACGTTTTATAAATATGAATTTCCTATATTCTATAACGTCTTATTTCTTATTTTAGTAAATTGAATGTACTCTGCAAAAATTAAAACCGGGCGCGTCATAACATAATGAAAAAAAAAATTATTTAATAAAAATTGCTGAAAAAACAAAACTGCAGAAAAAGCGTCTTCTAGATAATCTGCATAGCACTCTCTCAACTTAGAATAAAATCACTAATATTAACACTCTAAATATTGTTAGAATAATTTTTTTATTTCTCTTTTAGCTATAACGGACCCAATTTGCATGCTGGATTCTCAGATTATTTCTAAATATATCAAAAAAAGTTGATACTATATGTGACGTTTTTTATATAATTGAGTTTTAGTTTGAAAGAAGTATTTAAAATTGGATATGATAAAATCCATTACTAATAACACTTGTTTCAATTCATTAAAAGAATTGAAACAAGTGTTATTAAACTATTTTATACTATCCTTTTCGTATTAGCAATCTAAAAAATTTTTATCACAGTTAAGTAACGCAATAATGAATTGAATATTTTCTAATTTATTTCCTTAATGGAATAAAATAAGTTTAGTTTTATCCATACTTACTTAATAACTTTACCGAATTGTTTTTAGGTGTTTCAAAAAGTGCTTTAATATCTCTTTGGAATAAAAAAAAAGATTGTTGTTTTTCGGAAAAAAGAATGCAGTTTAATAAGTCTGTTGCTAAATCAAAATGATTTGTATTCATTATGAACAATAATGGTCCTAAAATAGAGCCCTGGGGAACCACACATGGTATGGCTTATCGATTTGCTTAGTTTTGTTAATATTATATAAAACCACTACATGTTCAGTCAAACATCCTTATTTAAATTCAATGTATTGTTTTCTGATAAATTGTTAAATAGCATGTTTAAAAAGAATGAAAAAAGATGTAAAAAAAATACAGTTCGATCATTTCAACATTACGAAAAAGTAATTTATGTTGGCCGTGCATGTAACATGTTTACGCACAATTAATCAATCGCTAACGTAGGCGGTAGGCTTTATCCACTCGAAAAGACTGTAGTCAAACGAGACCTTAGTGTGATGGTCTCCAAAGACCTTAACGTCAGACAACAAGTAGAGTCAGCCGCACCGTTTGTAAGTTTACATTGTGCAAATTCATTTAATAATATATACTGTTCATTATATAATAAACTATTTGTGGAAAATTGTCATTTCGAACGCTTAAACTTTTTACACAAAAATAACAAGAGCGCCATACAATGAATGTTTTTCGAGGGCCAGACAAACTATAATTTTATGATGAAAATGCTTTGCAGCTACGATACTAAGGTGTCTAGAATGAGGAGTAGTCAGGTAAAGATTCCAGCGAACCTGTGAAGGCCAAGGAATTTTTGATGTATTTATGTATGATGCATGTCAGCACTTACATTCTTATTTTAAAAAGATGTTATGTTAATAAAATTAAATTTTATTAGTTTATAATAATATCTCAATTTTAATAAATTAAAAGTTACTAAAATTTAGAATATTTGGTATATTAAATTTACTATAACAACTTTTTATTAGCATTTATTTATTGTTCATTTAGTATTTATTATTAGGATTTTTTAAAACATTATTTGACATAAAAGAACACTAATGATCACGGTGTTCAGTTGTTAGAACAAGAAAGTGAAATATGGTTAACATTAAGAGTTTTATAGTTATCCATTAGTATTGCATAATATCACATGAATTGCTTTAATAAATATTCACATTTCATTTTGCAATGTTTTCATTTTAAGAGCGAGCGAATTAAAAGTATATTATTTCGTTTAGGCAGTTCTGCGCAATAATCTTTTCTAATTTTTAGGTATTTAAAATGGTTAGCGTTCTCAAGAATGATTCAAAATAAGAATATAAAACGCAGATATGGAAAATGATTGTCACTTTTGTATTAATAAAATTACCAATTAGGTCTATATTTAACTTTAAAAGTTCGATATATTTTTAATATCAATTAGTATCAAGAGATTACGATTTTTGAGTCTGCGTTTTAATAAAAGTTCGAAATCTGAGTCATCTAATACACAAAAAACGCGAAACTTTTAAAAGCTTAACTTTTGAAAACAGTTCAGATTTGTATACGAAATTATTGCATTACCTCCTTCTACATGGTTTACGACTCCTGTATACCTGCTTACTACTCGTTATTTTAGGACTTGTCAAAAGTAGGCATGGGATGTCTTGATAAATTTTAATTTAGATACAACATTTTTTTAATTTTATTTTAAGAAGATATGAAACAAAGATGGTTCAATTATATTATACATTGTTTTATTTATTATTCTAATATTACATGGGTTAGTGCTCAACCAACAAAACTTAAAAAAATATATTTTCTCTGCAAAAAAATGCATGCAGACTAATATATAAAAAAAATATATATGAGCATGCAAAACCACTAATGAAAGACATGCAAATGATGAGTATATATGAAAATAATATTTACCAACACTTAATTTTTATCTATAAACATAATCGCAGTTTGATTTCCAAAACCTTTAATAATAAATTTACGAAAAATGTTAACAATAATTACTTTCTTAGAATAAACCAATGGAATACTTATAAATTGTCTAGAATTAGGAGCAAGTATTCTGAATATGGAATAGCATATTGTGGACCGAAACTATGGAATACATTTCAAAAAACCAAACATTTAAATACGGTAAAATCATTAAACTCCTTTAAGTTTTTTATAAAAAGTAAAATTTTTAAACATTATAAATAATTTTGCAATTTTTCTAAATAAACATTGAATTCCATTAATCTTAGTTTGAAAAAAAAAATTGTCTTTTTTTTTTAAAATTTTAAGACAATATCAGTATTTTTTAAACGACTATTGTTAAAATTATGCTAATACAATTGTTAATGAGCACTTCAAACTTTTTATATTGTTATTGTTTAATTGATTTCATTATGACGTGCCTTGGCTAAAATTTGAGAATTTCGTCACTTGCGATTTTACTACGCTCAAGTGATAGTCATTGTTGTTATTTGACTGAAGATTGCATTTTTGTGAAAATACTGATGTAAAAATATAAGTAAACAATTTTGGCAGCAAGTTATTCTTATATTTATACATAAACATTAATATTTAAAGCGAATTAAGTTTTGATATATTTAAAACATTCATGTATTTCATTACAGGGGAAGGGTTTTCTAATCTCTTTAAATTGTTAACTGCTTTACATGCGTGGTTTTTTAGGCTCTGTAATCCTAATAACTTAGTTTTGTGTGTATTAGCCCAAACAATATTAGCGTAGGAAAGATGACAAAGAACAAAACTGAAGTAAAGCATTTTGCGTGATTTATAATCAAAAAAGACCCTAGATTTATTTAATACACTTATAGCAGAAGATATTTCTGCTTCAATGAGACTAATATATTTTTTCCGTGATAGGTTCTCATCAAATATTACTTCCAAAAACTTTGAATGATTTACTTGAATTATTTCATTTTTATTGATTGACAGTTTTCTCAACATAAGTTGATTGTCTATTTTATGGAAGAGACCCAGTGGGCACACGTCGTTATTTCAACGTTGATCTACGGTTGATTTTCAGTCGCGACGTCGTATAACCAAAAATCAACATTGAATCAACGTTGAAAATTTATTTAAAACTGTCAAAATAAAATCGACGTTGATTCCACGTTAATTCAACGTCTATATTAGAAGTTCGACCGTTCGTATTGCATTTTGAGAACTCAAATACGCATGCGTGATTTTATATGTTGTTTTTTATCATAGTCATAATATCAGATAGTCCGGCCAGTTGGGCCGTTTTCGCAAGATTCTATTGTTTTTAAACAATAAAATTTAAAACTTTGAATTTATGTTGAAAATCGTTTATTTATCGTGTTCAGACTACCAATAAGTTCACGAAAATCTAAAAAATGGCGAACTCAACAGATAAACATTAATGGTTAAATACAGGAATGGCTCCCTATTTTGATTGGACGAAAAAAGATTGTTTTTCTTAGTCCGGAAAACAATTTTTTCTCGTTGCCGTATTTAAAAAAAGTTTATGCCTTTGTATGGATAAACATATATATATATATATATATATATTTATATATATATATATATATATATATATATATATATATATATATATATATATATATATATATATATATATATATATATATATATATATATATATATATATATATATATATATATATATATATATATATATATATATATATATACAATATATATGGAACTAGAGCACGCCACTAGTTTCTAGTTTCTAATACGCAATAACGATGGTGAGTTTTAGTACAGTTTTATTACATTAAATATAATGCATTTTTTCTTCTTCTAAATGACAGAACTTTTATTTAGGCATCTGCTAGCTTGTCTTCAAACAAGTTAAAGCTTAATCACCTTACGATCAACAATTATAATCGACAAAATGCTTACGAGTCACAGAAACAGTTTATTAAATCTGTTCAAGATTATTCTATCAAAACAAGCCAGTCTCCTGTTGATATAACTGATGATGTATTTTCTCTTAAAAGTTTACCACCTAAACATCAGTTAATGAAATGGTCCACTGAACTATCTATGCGTAATAATATTGCGAGTGGAATCCATTATATAGAATGCAATCTAGGAAAGTTCATGTATGAAAGTGTTCAGCTTCTAATAGCTCTTCATAGGGTTCAAGAAATGAAGCTAGCAGTTGATCAAGAGTTAACATGGTTTAATTCTCCCAAGTTAGTACCAAAATCAATCAGTATTTTTCTTTCTCAAAATTTAATTGAAAAATTCAAAGAAGTGCTTTTTAAAAGGCCAGCTAACAATGAAATATCAGAATATGGGATGAGCCCTAATACTTTAGCTGAGTTATGTTGTGCTAGATGGCTTTCATCAGATCATATGCTGCAAATTTCCAGCATTTTAAACTTGATCCAAAGCCATTCAAAGGTAATTTATTTTAACTTTTTAGGAAATATTGAGCATTATGTATCAAGAATAACTGTTGTCCCTGAAAAGCTGATCTTTATTACAAATGTTGGAGGAAACAACGAGAAAACATTTTCTGGTACAGATTTAAATGCAGGTTGCCACTGGACACTTGCAGTTTATGATAGTATTGAAGGTAATTTTTACTAAGGAGATTCTTTAGGATGGTCAACTCCAGATGATTTTTTAACTAAAGTTAAATTATTAATCAGAAAATTGCATAAACGAAAGCTTTAATATCACTTATTGTCATGATCCAAAGACACATATGATTGGAGTTAAAAAATGCAGTTCTTTTTGCAAAGAAAATTATCCCATGCAGACATGTGGAAATATTTGTGGAGTTATTACCATAATAGTATGTGCAATCTCTTGCCTAAAATATGATTACTTTAAATGTATGATAAATAATGGTCAAATAGTGACCAATAATTACATTTTTTTAAAAGACCCTACTAAATATTCTAAATATTTAAGATTAGTTTTAATGTCATGGTTTATCTCAAAAGAAATAAATCTTGATTTTGTTGTTCCTACCACTATTGTGCGTGAAATTTCCACAAGTATTGAGGTAAGTGATACTAATTCTGATGAAGCCATATATACCATATATGCCATATATACAAATGTTTTCGAATCCAACTTAATTAAAAAAAATATGGCCAGTGTAAAAAATATCGATTTATCTTTAAAATGCGCAATTTGCAATATCTCTTTCACCCAAAAAAAAAACATGCTGCGGCATATGAAAAATAAACACAAATCAATTGATGAAGCACAAGAAAATATTCAATCAGGAAATTCTTTTTGTCTTCAATGTGGATTTAAATGTAGGCGAGTTAAGGATTTAAGAAAACATTTATCTACAGTTCATTTTTATGCTTTTCAGAAAGAAGAAATATCATTTGCTAATTATCGAGGTAATGCTTTAATGTTTTTAAAAGTAGAAATAGTTTAGAGTAAATATGCCATTTATTTTGCATCCAACTTTTTGTGTTCTTGCTTTGTTATTTTTTTAATTTGTAACTGATTATGTGTCGTGAAAATGATTTTGAATTTGTAGTAGTTCCAAACACAATCACTTACATAAATAAAAAAATATATTTAGTCCAGTTGCTGTTGATGTTATGAATTTTTTTTTTTATATAAGGTGTTAGACAATTGCTTTCAAATTCATTGTCTCTCTTTTTGTCTTGTAGTAGTTATTTGATTCTTGTAAATAATTTTTTTAAAATTTGAAATGTGGAAATCAGATGTTGAAAGTAATAATGCAACACAATATGTTTTACCTTCTGGTGAAAAGATTGATAAAGATAGTAGGAAAGTATCATACTATCAATGCAATAGAAGTGGACTTTATAAATGCATGGCGAAGAAAAGACTAGTTAAAAGTAGTGGTATGTATTAAGTAAATAGCGATATTTAGAAGAAGAAAAAATGTTTGTATTTGCCACAAATTTTAATTTAGTGACCACTTTTTAATGATATTTTTGTTAAATACAGGGTTCATTTAAAATAATATTATAACACCTAATGTAAATATCTAAAAACTATTAAACATGTTTAGTTTTTGTGTGCTATAGGTCACTTTGTTTTAAAAATCTTTTAAAATTTTACAGATGGTGATTAATTATCTTTGCTATGTTCAGATTTTATGTATTATATATATGATATACAAATACTATTTTAATCTATATGATCACAAATATCTATTTAATAGGTACTCGAAAAATTGCTAAAAATTGCACGTCCACACTTAAAGTTACCCAAACTGTAGATGGACATGTTATTGTTAATGCTTGTTATTCACACTATGGACATAAAAATGAAATTCAACATATTTCTCTATCAAGCGTTCAAAGGCAAGAAATTGCTTGCAAACATAAAAATGGGTGTAACCAAATATAGAATTCTAAATGATATTAGAGATGAAACAAGTTGTGTTCAATCCAGGTTACATTTAACCCAGCGTCAAGATATCAAAAACCTAGAAAAAGCATTCAACATTAATTCTATACAACTTCATGCCAGTGATCGAGACAGTGTTGCAATTTGGGCTAAAAGAATGGCAAATGAAGACAAATAGTCCTGTTTTATATTATAAACTACAAGGTGTGTTAGATACATGTAATACATTTAAAGAATCAGACTTTATAATTATAATGCAAACAGAGCACCAAAAAAAAAATGCTGCAACAGTTTGGAAAAAAATGGTGTTTGTATTGATTCTACGCATGGCACAAATGCATATGATTTTCTTCTCACTTAAATGGTAGTTGTAGTTGAATTAGGTGAGGGGCAACCTGTTGGATGGTGTATAGCAAACAGTGATTCATTTAGATTTTTATAAATTTTTTTTATAAAATTACAAGAACATTCTGGAAGTTTTTGTCCAAAATGGATAATGAGTGATTTGGCATCCCAATACTATGAAGCATTTTGATGATGTTTACTTATGCGCGCCTCTGAAATTCTGGTGTACCTGGCATGTTGATAAAGCATGGAGAGAAGAATTGCATAAAAAAGTACACAATCTTGAAATGGAAGCAGATATATACAAACAAATAAGATTTGTTTTACAGCTTAGTGATAAAAAACTATTTGATGACTATTTAAACTCATTGATGGGTTACTTGCAATCATCAGTTTTGACACAAATGTTCGCTGAATACTTTGAAAAATATTGGGTTAATAATAAACATATATGGGCATTCTGTTATCGTATGGGTCATGGCATAAATACTAATATGTATATGGAATCTTTCCACAAAGTTTTTAAGTACAGTTACCTGCAAGGTAAGCACAATAAAAGAATTGATAATTGCTTGTTCGCTTTGTTAAAGTTTAACAGAGACAAAGTGTATGAAAGAATAATAAAGTTAACAAAAGGAAAGATTAGCTATAAATTAAAAATGGTGCATTCTAGACACATTGCAAGCCTACAGCTATGTGAAAGTTTTACTAAGGACAATAAAGGAGCCTGGCTAATACCATCTGAAACAAATACTTGCCATTACAGAGTTGTAATACACCAAAAATTGTGTGACATCACTGAATGTTTCACTAAATGTCCAGAATGTAAAGTTTGTACTCATTTATATAGTTGTGACTGTATGGATTTCTTAACTAAAAATATCCCTTGTAAGCATATCCATTTAGTGCATCGTCATAGTAATCCTAGTATACTTACAACAACTATACCTCTCGATTTCCCAACATCTTCAATTGAATTGGACTGCAAAATAATAAAAGGTTGTGAACCTGCAGATATTAACATTTTAAAAGATAGCATTATTAGAAGTTTAAAGAATCTAGCTAATTTAGTATCCCTTAGTTCAATATCAGATGAGGATAGTTTGCAGACATTACAGAAAAATATATCATTAGCTAAAAATACTTTCTTAAGCCTAACAGCAAATAAGCAAAATGAATTACATATCAAAAGTTAGGTTCCATCATACAAAACAATAACTAAGCAGCCAACATTTAATTCAACAAAAAGAAAAAGAAAAACATCAAACTTTAGGCTAGCATAACTTTCAGCTACCGAAATAAATAACTTATTAGATATCTCCAACTGGACCATGAAAACAAAAGGTTTTTATATATTTTTTTTTTGGTTTCCAAATATCTGTTTCATTACATATATTTACATTTTTATAACAATTATAAATGGTGCGTGTGTATATATATCTAATATACACACAGTCTGAGAGCGGAGCTGCTACTCTAAAAAACATATTGCAAGTTTTTGGGCAAGCTATCGGTTTTTTTACAAAATACATTAAATACAAAACTTAATATTACTTAATATATATAAAGTCATATTCTTGTTATGCGATATGTTTATAATATATAAATATATATATATATATATACATACATACATACATATATATATATATATATATATATATATATATATATATATATATATATATATATATATATATATATATATATATATATATATATATATATATATATATATATATATATATATATATATATACATATATATATATATATATATATATATATATATATATATATATATGTTTTTTTTTTTTTTTTTTTTTCTTAAAGAAACTCACTTACAGTCACCAAGTAAATTGACCAAAGCAAAACTTGGTACAACATCCAATAGTAATATAAAAACAAACATATTGTCGATAGGTATTTCTAATTTAAATCTTAGTTCTTTATAAACCATTATGTACAAACCGTCTAAAGTATTTAAAAACCTTTTTCATATCACTAATTGTTTTGACTTTTTTCTAAGTATACATTTACATTTTTAATTACATATCATTGTATATAATTTTTGTGATTTACTTATGGAATTTTGCATTTGTAAGTTGCCATATTTTTAGAACAAAGAAAAGTTTTAGAATTATTTGCTTACAAAAAACCAACTATCAGTAACACATTAACTATAAAAGATTTACGTCTGGATGACAATTTTCCTCATCCAGAAATACTAAAACATGATATTTCAATTGTCAAAGAATTAATAAACCCAGATGTGTTTGAAATGGTTCAGACAAAATGTAATTTTTTTAAGGGGGCACTTTTTTTTTTTTTTTTTTTTTTATCTATCAAATTTTTCTTATTTGTCTCAGATTCTACTGGGATTTTTACTGGCAGCTCTAGATTTAAATAGGTTTCTAATTCAAGCTTGGAGAAACCTATTTGAAAAGCTTACGTAAATAAATTTTTTTCCAGTTTTACTTGTGTGTATAAATTATGCATTATATCAACATGTTTTTATAGTGCTTCACCTAGAACAAAGTTGGAGTTGTTCTATATGCAGTACACCTCAGTATAAGGATATGATTGAGTGTGAAGTTTGTGAGACGTGGTACCATTGGTAAGTAACTACATTTTTTTTATGAAGTTGAATAAGCATAAAATAAATTGACCTACAACTTGGTTTTACTTTTTACAAATGTCATAACCTGGTAATATTTTTAGGATTTGTGTGTCTTTATCTGAAACAGTAAGTGATGTGCATTGGATATGCCATAAATGTGATTCAAAAAAAGTTGTGCGTGTGGAATAAATATAAAAAATATTGATTGAGTTAAGTTCACTTGTTTATTTATTGTGCTGCTTTTTTTAGTTCTTTCAGCTTCTTTATAGTACTTAAATTTCGAGTTTATGTGTGCATCATTAAGTTATGTTACAAATAAACTGTTTTATTAAAATCTTCTAATTATAATCCAAATCTTAATATAATTTATTTTTCTTATTCTACTGACCAACAGCTTGCAGTTTGATAAATTAAGTAATAAATGTTTTGAAAATCACAACTTCAAATAACTAAAAATGTTTTCAAAGTCATGTTGAGTCCAATTTCCCATAAAAAATTATCTATAACTAGAACATTCTCTAAATTAAATTATTTATTTGTCTGTTTAACTTTTAAATTACCTCAATGCAAATGTTTTTAACAATGCTTCATTTATTCTGAATGCAAATGTTATTGTTTAAAGGTGATGATTTTTAAAGAAGACGAGGTTAACATTGCATGCAATTGTTACAGTTTCTTTGCATATGTTTTAAATTTATACTTCATTTTTAGTTTATGCCAAAAATTTGATAGCAGCATAGACATTTATACCTTTCTGATATTAGCATATGCATTGGCATTTAATATTATGCTATTTGTGACACTGGTATAAATTGCCCTAATTGTGCTGTTTGTGTCATGGTGTTAAATTTTTTTTGACACAACACGCTTATACCTTTATGGCATTGGTAATTTAGTATTATATAGCCTTTTGTGTAATCGGTATAAGTCGTTAGGGTTATCTCATATTTATATTCCTTATATAAGATATAGTTAAACACTAGAGCAAATAAATGCTCATATGTGTTAAAGGGATCCCAAACTCCCAACACATGTTGTGTTCATATTAAAGATAATGTTAAAAAAAAAGGTTTGAACCAAATTTTTTTGAATAAAAATAAATAATGAATGCATACCGTGAAAAACAAATGTTGTTGTTTTTGCCGAAGCTCGTCTTCTCCATTTTTTTGAACTAATCGGAGTCTTCAAATTATGCGTCGCAATCTACAGACTTTGGCAATTCCTTTGAAGCGCGTTTAATTCATAAAAGTTTTAGTATTTGACGTCACGGTAGACTTTTAATAAATTAAACTCTAGAAATATTTTTATTTATTTTTAGTCGAAGTTTTTTTGATTATTTGTTTAGTTTTTTTTTTTCTACTTTTAATATTTAAAAAGATATTAAAAACCTTTTATGCTGGTTCGTTGCTATAAATTGTTATTGCGCCATATATTTAATGTTTATAAATTATGAATATTTATTATCTCAAAAATTTTTTTACATTAATTACCCGTATAAAATTAGTAACAGCTTTTTTATTTGGTTAGACGATATTTCGTTTCAATTTGCTTTGCATGAAGTTCGGAAAGTCAAACGAAAAAAATTAGTTTGAATAATCGCGTAAATCAATATATATTTAAAACAAATTATTTTAATGACGGGGGTTCTAAAGTTTTTTATAACAAATGTAGGTAAAAAAATAAATAACTAAATAAAAAGTTCAGTATTAAACACCATTTCTTTAATCTATTGCAACTGTAAATATTGAATTATTAACTTGAACTAAATTTACTTATTATTTAGAACGACTAAGCAATAATAATAAAATGCCCTAAAATTATGCGAGATTGTGTTGTTTATTTGATAATTGTTGTTGGCAATGTTGTTTATGTTGATTATTTTCATAAAAATCAAAATAGTTCCAGATTAACCTGTTCGTTGCTTTGCTCATTGTTGATTTATTTCTAATTTAATTTTATCTCAAACTATAATTATATGTTAAAAAAGAAAAGTTTTTATTTCATCAGGCGCTCTTTTTATAAAAGAGTAGAACAAAAGAGAAAGAAATGTTTCACGCAATTAAACTTTGAATGAGTAAGAGTTGTAAAGAATATATATTTTTTTTGCTTCACTCATTCTTTTTTTAGATGAGAGAAATAAAAGTTTAATAGTAAATTTTCTTTGAATAAGTGAGAATTGGAAGAGAAAATTGCTTGAAAATTTGTATTTGTTAATTGTGTTTTTAAAATTTTTTAATTTTTTATGTTAAGAGACAAATGCCAATTACGACACAAATTTGGAAATACCTAATATAATATGTTTTTTAATTCGCGTTATGACATTTTAACAATTTAAATTACCATCTATCTTGAATTATTGCCTTTAATTAATGTGTTAATTATTGCGTTATTTAATAATAATTTGTCCGTATTTTTGTTAAATATTAGTTGTATAAAACGGGCGAAAATATACAAACTTTATGTTTTTTATTTGATGGTTATAAAATATTGAACAGTAAACTTATAATCAAAATTTCTAATGCCGACTTGTGTTGCAATTAATTGTACTTTTAATGCAAAATCAGGATCTCACAAATCCTTTCACGAATTTTCATATCTGATACTACTGTCAACTGTATTGTTTAGTGTATTCTTGCACTTTTTTTTTATAATCTTAACAGGTTCTAATTGGTATAGAGTTGCTGACACTTAAAAAATTTCATTATCAAAAATCAAATGTAAAATAAAATGGTATTTCCTTTTTATCCGTATCCAATTCAGCAAATTTAGCAATTTAAAATAAATCAGCATGATCAAAAAAAATTTATAATAAAAAAAGTTAACAATTCATTAAATATCTCTAATTAATACTGTCAGTTTATGAAAGTAATTGTTAATAAATACTTTTTTTCGACGGGAAAACAAAAAATTGTCATAGCGTAAAAATAACCAGAGAAGTTAGAAAATAGTTCCCTTTGTTTAAATAAAAATAATTAAGAATCAGAATATATAATACTGCGCTCTCTTGCGCAAAAACAAGAGACCGTATATAAAACGTTCTATATAAAGTAAAATACTCGTATGAAAATCATGAGATTGGTAAGTAAAGCTTTAATATTTGTTTTAAATAAAATAATTAAAGAAATATAAGTAAGATATATAAATCTAAAAATTATTAAGATCTGTAAAAATCTGTATCTGTAAAAAGTATCTGTAAAAAATAAGTTGCTCCTACAAAATAAAAATAATTTATTGTTTTTACTTTTTACAAAATTTTTTTTGCGATGTTTGGAAAAATAATACAAATAAATTTGTTTTGCTGTATGTTAAAAAAATACTACAGTAGAAAAACGCAGCTTAGTTTAATTACACTTTTCTTTTGTTAAAAGTCTACCGTGACGTCAAATACTAAAACTTTTATGAATTAAACGCGCTTCAAAGGAATTGCCAAAGTCTGTAGATTGCGACACATAATTTAAAGACTCCGATTAGTTCAAAAAAATGGAGAAGACGAGCTTCGGCAAAAACAACAACATTTGTTTTTCACGGTATGCATTCATTATTTATTTTTAATCAAAAAAATTTGGTTCAAACCTTTTTTTTTAACATTATCTTTAATATGAACACAACATGTGTCGGGAGTTTGGGATCCCTTTAAAAAATGAAAGAATGTTGCAACTAAAGACAATTGCAATCCAGGTAAATAATAATATTTGCATTGTCCCAGATAAAAAAAATCTGTTTTAGGATAGGATTTTAAATACTATTGTGCATTGTGAATAATCTAATAAGTTAATAGTTCCTATGACTCCCGGACCCACGTTTATAAAATATAAGTAATATTCATTATGTACAATAGTATTTAAAAAAAGATTTTTTTATAAACCTGGTAGTAGGGTGACTGTTAAAAAATTTTTGAAAAAAGCTACTTTTATCATTTGTCTGATATAATACTAAAACACTACGTTTGAAATTTTTTTTGAATATAAAATGATTATAGGGGTAGCTCCAGACCATAATTATAATTTATATTATAATAATTTGACGGGGTCCTTAATATTTTGAAAATAAAAGTGCTTTTAAAGTATGTCAACCTGGTACTCAAAAGAAGTGAAATTGTTTAAAAATTTTAAAAATAATAATCAATTTACGTAGAAATTATTTTTAAATCTTGAAAATTATGACTTTATTTTCAGTTTAAAAACAATAGTTTTTATGCATTAATTTCTAAAAAAGTTATCTTTATGAAAAGCAATGTTCATTTTTGAATTTTTTATATAATTTTGCTTATTTTGAGTACCAGGTTGACATACTTTAGAAGAAATTTTTTAAAATTTATTTGGGACCCGTCAAATTTTTGGGTCTTGAGCTACCCCTAAAAATAGTTATTGCTCAAAAAAATTTTAAACCTAGTCTTTTAGTATTATATACAACAAATTAAAGGGGTAAGATCAGGTTTTTTTAAAAAGTGTTGTTTTAAGAGTCACCCTACTGGGTAGGGAGTCATAGGAGTCATAGATAGCTTCCATAATTGAGTTAGGAGTCATTAAAATTCACAGTGTTTTAGCATTTATAATGTTTTTGCTAAACAAGTTTAGCAGATTTTTTTAGAGTGAAGCACTTGCATCAATTTTGCAGCAGTAAAAGATTTTATACAGCCATGTGTATTCTAAATATTTTCGAGAAACCTAAGTGTTACTTAAAAGATTTATTTTACATTTACATTTGAAAAAGTATTATTACAACTTTATTTGATAATATTTTGCTTCAAATATGATTTTAGAGAAGAAATAATTGAAAGTGAATAGAATTAACCAAGCATATATATATATATATATATATATATATATATATATATATATATATATATATATATATATATATATATATATATATATATATATATATATGATAAATCATTTAAGTAGATATTACAACAAAAATTCTTGTTTAAACAAGAAAATGGTTGAAGACAAGTTAGTTTAACAGAAGTTAGTTCAACAAAGAATTAAATTACAGAAAAAAATAGTGTTTTATAAAAGTAGTATGTTGTAGACCTAGATTTGTTGTGTTTTGGTCTTTTGGTTGTAACATTTTTCAACATTTTCGGGCAGCAACGTAATCAACAGTTTGTATTTAAACCTTTAATCAAAGTTAAATTGAGATTTATGCAGTTTCGTTATTAACATTCCAAAATGTATATGTTAACAGCAGTAATAGTTTTAAATATAATACTTAGATGTTTAACTTGTCAACGTTTAATTGTATTTTTTCATTATATGCAACAACCGTCTGGTTAAAGACCATTAATGTCATTGAGCCATCATTTGAGATCGATAAAACAATTTGATTTTTAAACTCTTTATTTTTGATTTTTACAATAGTGAATATGTTTGTAATTATAGTATAGTTTATATGTTTATATATAGTATAGTATTATATATAGTTACAATATAATAGTATTAGTGAATAATATATTTGTTATTAATATAATCACATTAGTGATTAATATATTTGTTATTAATATAATCACATTAGTGATTAATATATTTGTTATTAATATAATCACATTAGTGAATAATATATTTGTTATTAATATAATCACATTAGTGATTAATATATTTGTTATTAATATAATCACATTAGTGATTAATATATTTGTTATTAATATAATCACATTAGTGAATAATATATTTGTTATTAATATAATCACATTAGTGAATAATATATTTGTTATTAATATAATCACATTAGTGATTAATATATTTGTTATTAATATAATCACATTAGTGATTAATATATTTGTTATTAATATAATCACATTAGTGAATAATATATTTGTTATTAATATAATCACATTAGTGATTAATATATTTGTTATTAATATAATCACATTAGTGATTAATATATTTGTTATTAATATAATCACATTAGTGAATAATATATTTGTTATTAATATAATCACATTAGTGATTAATATATTTGTTATTAATATAATCACATTAGTGATTAATATATTTGTTATTAATATAATCACATTAGTGAATAATATATTTGTTATTAATATAATCACATTAGTGATTAATATATTTGTTATTAATATAATCACATTAGTGATTAATATATTTGTTATTAATATAATCACATTAGTGATTAATATATTTGTTATTAATATAATCACATTAGTGAATAATATATTTGTTATTAATATAATCACATTAGTGATTAATATATTTGTTATTAATATAATCACATTAGTGATTAATATAATTGTTATTAATATAATCACATTAGTGAATAATATATTTGTTATTAATATAATCACATTAGTGATTAATATATTTGTTATTAATATAATCACATTAGTGATTAATATATTTGTTATTAATATAATCACATTAGTGAATAATATATTTGTTATTAATATAATCACATTAGTGATTAATATATTTGTTATTAATATAATCACATTAGTGATTAATATATTTGTTATTATTATAATCACATTAGTGATTAATATATTTGTTATTAATATAATCACATTAGTGAATAATATATTTGTTATTAATATAATCACATTAGTGATTAATATATTTGTTATTAATATAATCACATTAGTGATTAATATATTTGTTATTAATATAATCACATTAGTGAATAATATATTTGTTATTAATATAATCACATTAGTGATTAATATATTTGTTATTAATATAATCACATTAGTGATTAATATATTTGTTATTAATATAATCACATTAGTGAATAATATATTTGTTATTAATATAATCACATTAGTGATTAATATATTTGTTATTAATATAATCACATTAGTGATTAATATATTTGTTATTAATATAATCACATTAGTGAATAATATATTTGTTATTAATATAATCACATTAGTGAATAATATATTTGTTATTAATATAATCACATTAGTGATTAATATATTTGTTATTAATATAATCACATTAGTGATTAATATATTTGTTATTAATATAATCACATTAGTGAATAATATATTTGTTATTAATATAATCACATTAGTGATTAATATATTTGTTATTAATATAATCACATTAGTGATTAATATATTTGTTATTAATATAATCACATTAGTGAATAATATATTTGTTATTAATATAATCACATTAGTGATTAATATATTTGTTATTAATATAATCACATTAGTGAATAATATATTTGTTATTAATATAATCACATTAGTGATTAATATATTTGTTATTAATATAATCACATTAGTGATTAATATATTTGTTATTAATATAATCACATTAGTGATTAATATATTTGTTATTAATATAATCACATTAGTGAATAATATATTTGTTATTAATATAATCACATTAGTGATTAATATATTTGTTATTAATATAATCACATTAGTGATTAATATATTTGTTATTAATATAATCACATTAGTGAATAATATATTTGTTATTAATATAATCACATTAGTGATTAATATATTTGTTATTAATATAATCACATTAGTGAATAGTATATTTGTTATTAATATAATCACATTAGTGATTAATATATTTGTTATTAATATTATCACATTAGTGATTAATATATTTGTTATTAATATAATCACATTAGTGATTAATATATTTGTTATTAATATAATCACATTAGTGAATAATATATTTGTTATTAATATAATCACATTAGTGATTAATATATTTGTTATTAATATAATCACATTAGTGATTAATATATTTGTTATTAATATAATCACATTAGTGAATAATATATTTGTTATTAATATAATCACATTAGTGATTAATATATTTGTTGTTAATATAATCACATTAGTGATTAATATATTTGTTATTAATATAATCACATTAGTGATTAATATATTTGTTATTAATATAATCACATTAGTGATTAATATATTTGTTATAGTAAGAATAGTATGTATAAACAAAATCAAATTTTTTTGCCCATTTCTAACAGTTTGAGGTTTGTAGTATATTGCTGATCTCATTTTCCCTAATTCCAAGGATTATAGTATATTAGTATAGTGATAATAGTGATCTGCCAAGAAAGCGAGCTGGTGTGTTTACATGCCTTCTGTATCACATCATCACGCTGATGAGCCCCAAAGGGCAATACACTCCTCAGCAAGAACCAAGATTTTTACCTCTTGCTCTTGCCCGCACTCCTCTTAAGTGGTTCATAGGAGCAAATTACGGTTTACTCTCTTGTACTCATTTACGCCTGCTGAATTCTATATATATTTTTGTATGTATATATATATATATATATATATATATATATATATATATATATATATATATATATATATATATATATATATATATATATATATATATATATATATATATATATATATATATATATATATATATAGGTATGTGGATTGAAAATTTTAAATTGATCAAAGGTTAGATTGTTATATATCATTAGAAAGTGCTTCAATACAGTATTTCAAAGGTGAAAAAATTATTAAAATTGGACTATTGTACAAAAAGTTAAGACGTTTTTAGTCGCAAATTTTTGATATATGGATTTGTTGAAGAAACTGTGGTCAAAATTTAATTTTTCTTTACTTAAATTGTTATAACTTTGTCAATTCTTGTCTAAATACCTATAACTTAGTATCAAAAGATAGGTGTAACTGTGGGCTACAAATTTATAACATCGTCCACCAATAAAGCGTTTCCTGGGGGCTAGAGGGGGTGCCGAACCACTACCTTTACCCTAAAAATAAGCATATTTCTTTCAATAAAAAGGGTTTTTTTTCAACTAACGGTTATTTTTTTTATACAAAAAATTGCTATAATTTTATTCCAGACCATCAATGATTGATGTTTATTAAAGTTGGTGGTGGATATGGTGGTGATGGTTTAACACACCCTAATTTCAAAAATATTAAATTCTCTAATTATAAATAAATAAATATTTCTATATTTAATAAAATAAGTGAAACTAGTATACAGTATAAAAAACATAAAAATTTTTTTTGCTACAAGAAATTCATTTATTGGTGGTGTGCTTATTGACTTGTGGGAGGGGCGTGTGCCCCCCCTCCCAACCTAAAAAATAAATAAGTAAAATAAATAAATCTTTATAATAACAATTATAATTATTTTAAAATAAGTTAACAATTTAAAACCTGAATTAGGCTTTTTGCACTAAGTATAACCTACAAGCTAAAGATAAAGACCACAACTGAGCCTACTTTTGAAAGAAAAGTCTTTCCGCTGCTGTTCGTAAATTTTGGTTAAGTTGAGAAGTTTGTTAAATAGGGTGGTAATGGTTACCCACAACCTACAATAAAAAGATGTTGAATTCTTAAAAATAATTGTATCTTTAACAAACAAAATAAATTAGTATATTTCATTTTTTGATATTTCATTAAATATATTTTATTTCATTACCAAATATATCAGTGTTGTATCCTATAAAAAAATGTAACAATCAATTTTATATTGTTCTGTATTAAAACATTTTAGATATCCTAAGTTTAAATAGTTGTCTTAGCTTTTAGTAAATAATTAAAATAGTCAATTTCATAAATGGAACACTATAATAATCATTTGTAACAATAGACACCACGTGAAGATAAGCCAGAGCTGCCTATCAAAATATTTTGCAAGTCACAACACTTGTGCAAAGGTCATTCCAAGTCAAATACTTTTATTCTTCTCTAAAAACATTTATAAAATAAAGTAAAACAAAAACATATGGTTTAATACCAGGCATACCTGACTTGATATGACTACTTCTTCAAGTTATATTACTTACAATACCTTTATACAAGTTTCATCATATGCCGTATCTGTTTTGTAAGTTTTATCACTTGCAGTATCTATTTTTAAAGCTTCATTTCAAGTAATATCATAAGCTGTTACATATTACACTTCAAAAAAAAATCAACTCTTCTAGTCCAACATCAGCGGAAGCTGATATTTTTTCATGTTGTAGTCAACAGCTTCAGTATCAGTATTACCTTTATTCCAGTAAGAAATTGTGCAAACTTTGCCTTGTTTTGTTTTATCAAGTTTTTCTTCTCTACCATC